>CAUYLG010056444.1:0-54111 GCA_963573385.1 Cacajao melanocephalus
TGGGAAGAAAAGCCAGATATAGGTGAAGGGGAGGAAAGCAGCAAATCACACTGCCACGTGTGTACCTATGCAACAATCTTGCATGTTCTTCATATGTACCCCAAAACATAAAATACAATAAAAATTAAAAAAAAAAAAGAGTTTATACTATACAAGGATGTCACAAAGGCCAAATTCATTGCAAGGCATTCTTCAATTACACAACACACGAATAGGTTTTAAATGCAACACCACACACAGAAAACATGTGACAAAGAAAGCAGTACAGAAGAATAACAGAGGAAGATTTTCAGTAACGGTATTCAAATTTAGTCAACCTGGAAGTCAGGTCATGCTGCGACCCCGCTCCTTCCATGACTTCCCCTATGAACAAATCAAGCAGGTGGAGCTAAGTCTAACACCATTTCTGCATTGTGTTAGTAGAATGCGTTAACATCAAAGTACCAAAAATTAATATTTTTCCATCCTCAGATAAAATAATTTGTCGTTGTGCTAGTTGTTGGTGCGTAGCCAAATATTGTTGGTCCCCATCCTCATTGCACACAGCAGATTGTACTTCCTGGGTACTTGTGTTGGGTGGGGCCATGCGACTAATTTTGGCCCATTCACTGAAAATAGAAGGTGAGTGTCATATGGGTTAATTTTATGTGTCAACTTGGCCATGGGACCAGGTATTTGGTCAAACACCAATACTGAGGTTGCTGTGAAGAGTTTTTTTTTTTTTTTTTTTTTTTGAGACAGAGTTTCACTGTGTCATCCAGGCTGGAATACAGTGGCATGATTTCAGCTCACTGCAGCCTCTGCTTCCTGTGTTCAAGCAATTCTGCCTCAGCCTCCCAAGTAAGCTGGGACTACATCACACCCAACTAATTTTTGTATTTTTAGTAGAGATGGGGTTTTACCATGTTGGCCAGGCAGGTCTCAAACCCCTGACCTCAGGAGATCTGCCTGCTTCAGCCTCCAAAAGTGCTGGGATTACAGGCATGAGCTACATGCCCAGCCAGATTTTTTTTTTTAACATGAGATGAACACTTAAATTAGTAGACTCTGAGTAACGCAGATTCCCCTCCATAATGTGGGTAGGCCTCATTTGATCAGATGGAGGCCTTCACAGAAAATGACTGAGGTCCCCCAATGAACGGAACTTCACCCGCAGACTGCCTTCAATCTTGAGCTGCAAAAACAGCTCTTTTCTGGGTCTCCAGCCTGCTGGCCTGTCCTGCAGATTTTAGACTTGCCAGTCCCAACATCATGGGATCCAATTCCATAAAATAAATCCAGATATACGTAGAGACAGATCCTATTGGTTCTGTTCACCAGCATCATTAGTGGTCTAGAGCTTTTAATTGTGAGGACGAGACTCCCTTTTCCTTTACAACAGCAATTGTCAACACTGAAGATAGGCCTGTTCTGCCAGCCTCAGTTCCTGAGGGACTATAATAAGCAGAGCCGCTCTGTGGACCCACTACAGACAGGTAGCAGGAGTAAGAAATATACCTTTGTTGTTTTAACTCACTGAAATTTGGAGATTGTGTGTTATTAAGCATAATCTAATAATGACTGAAGTGCTCGCTGCTTATCTTAAAGACATTAGGGTGTGAGGAGAGAAATCTAGAAAAGTAATGGAACCGTCAAAGGATTTCGATCCTGACCTCCCAGAAAGACTCCCAGACACACCGCCCTTCCTCCAGCTGCACAGCTTCTCTGTTGACTATCTTGGGATCCTGGGATCTTAACCCAGAATCCAGCCACGGTTGTGTAAATGCATCCAAGGTACGATCTCACTGCTGAAACTTCCCTAGAAAATGTTCAGAGCTCTGCTGAGGAATCTGACCTGGGCCTAGGATGGGAAGCCCTCCAAATACCAAAAGTTTCCACTACGGCAACAAGAATGTTAAACATGATTTTAAAAATGTTCTCAGTAAGAGAAATATGATGATGAGTATTTATAAGCCGAAAACCAAAGGCCATTCCCCGGTTCCTGTGAGGTTTTCCGCCACATGGGGAGGGTCAACAGGACTAGAGACGGTACTGGAAACAGACCTAGATGTCCTTGGCACCACTGCAGATGGGTTAAGGGTGGAGCCTTGGAGAAAATGCGGTCACAAAGTGCTGATCATTCTCTTTGGAAATCAAGGGTGACCCAGAGGCTGCTGGGACTCCTCCATATCCTCTCAATGAATAAATCTAAGCCCCTGAACTTAAATACTCTACAGAGATAAAGTGTAGGGTAGAATAAGATATAAAGGACTCAAACTATTACAGGATGTATTTAGCTTAGACCAGCAGCTCTCAAAACTGAGGGTGGCTCCCCATGACACCCCCTACCCCCAGGGACATCTGGCAGTGTCTAGAGACATTTTGTGGTTGTCATAACTAGTGAATGTTACCGGGATCTACTAGGTACAGGCTAGGGATGCTAATAAGCCTCCTATAATACAAAGGATAGCCCCCCACAACCCAGAATTATGCAGTCTAGTATCAAGGTTGAGAACCTGTGGCTGAGATTAAATCCCTAGTTATGAGGGTGTGAAGGTTTAGAACAAGGGCAGAAGGAACATTTATAGAGTCATGTGCTCCTTTGGAAAAAAATACATTGTGGTAAAACTGTGGGACCTCAGACCAGCAGTATCAGCATACCCCGTAAACGTGTTAGAAATGAGCAGCCTTGGGCTCTGCCCCAGACTCCTAGATCAAATACTTTCTCAAGTATTTATTGGAAAAAAAAATACAACATGTGATTCACATACCTATAGAGAGAAACCAAAACTGACCATCACTAAAGCATCCTGAGAGGTAGCACAGTTCTTGTCAGTAGGGAAAATAAATCTTCATTGCTGCTCTCTTCTCCCTATGAGGGAGGAATCCAGCAAGAGAATCAGGATAGAAGGTCCATTCTTCAGAAGTTGTGTTTGGATTTGCAAAGTGGACCAAGGAGCAAAGTTGAGGAGTGGGGCTGGAGAGTAAAGACAGCTGAATTACTCAACGTAATAAAGAGGGGGACCTGTTTGACTGAGAGGCTGGTGAGCACCAAGGGAGAGAGGAAGAAGACCAGATGACATAATCTTTGGCCAAGCAATCTCTTTTAGAACAAGGTTGTCCGGTATTCAATTCAGAATTGTTGTCATACAAATACCCTTGGTCTCCTCAGACCTCCTTAAAGTTCACCGCATTCATGAATCCATGTGTAAATGGGGTGTGTGTGTGTGTAACACAGGTATGGGGGTAATTGCACATCTGGGTCAACACAGTGCAGAAGAGTTCATGGTTTGAATGAATTGTTTCCTGTGGGCTTACTATGTGCCAGGCAGTACTGTTTAAGTATTTAATACTTAACAGACACAGTCTCATTCAATGTTCACAGCTGCCCTATGGGGAATACCATTGTTATTTCATATTAGGGATAAGAGGTCTGCAGCAGAGGGAATTTAAGCCACTCATTCAGGGACACCCATACAATGAGTGAGCTTTAGAGACAGAATTGAAATCTCAGCAATCTGGCTCCAGAGTCCATGTTGTTAATTTCTGGGCCACCTTGCTCGTCACCTAGGGGTAGTTAATAATCTTAATGAATTAAATGGAAATAGGAACTCAGAGCCAGAGGTGATGCGAAAAACATAAGCTACCACCACTTATTTGGTTATCTCTAGACCAGCAGTTCCCAGACTTCAGTGTGAGCCAGGATCACCACGTGAGCTCGATAGGACACAAACCGCTGGGCCGCACCCCTAGAGCTTCATCCAGGAGCCTTGGGCACAGACCAAGGATGTGCATTTCTAACGAGTTCACAGGTGATGCTGATGCTGCTGGTCTAAGGTCCCACAATTTGAGAACCACTGCCCTCTGCTTGTTGCAGTGAGATTCAGCTAATTTATTCCGAATCTCAGAGACAGGGCTCTTCAGGTGATATCTGGTCACAATGTCAATTACTGAGTGGCTCTGAATTGAATCAGGCTAATACTGAAGAGAATGAGGGAGGAGAGGGATGAGTATCCGGTGGAATTCAACCTGCAAGACTTCCTGGAGGAAGAGCCACATGGTGAGAACAGACAATGAAGTTATGGATTTCTTCAAATCTCCTTGATGCTCCATATAGCAGGACTCAGGCATCTGGGTTCCTTTCCTCAACCTCCCCTCCCTAAAACTGCTGGGAGGATACCCCCTTGTTCTTTGGTAAGTCAATCCAGAAAGTCTTAACAAAAAGTGAGGAATCAGGAGACATTCTCTTCCATGGAACTAGAAGCTGCCTAGGACAGTGGTTAGGAGAAAGATGAGCACATTTGAATCACAGCTCTACTGCTGTGTGACATGGATCTTACTCCAGGTCCATAACTGTTCTAAACCTTAGTTTCTAAATCTGTAAAACAGAGCAACTCACCACCTGAATGTCAGAGGTGTAATAATCACTTATATGTGAAGTGCCCACCACACTGCCCACCCAACACCAACCCCAACAATGGCATCAGAGCTCCATCTGTGGCCAAGGAAACCAAGCCAAGGTCAAAGGTGAGGCTGGCTTTGTTACTGCTCCCAACCCACACAGGAGCTGCGAGGTTGAGGTTTAGATCCTCTTCATCTTCTATCATTTAAAACAGGGTCTTCAATCTTTTGGCTTCCCTGGGCCACACTGGAAGAATTAATTGTCTTGGGCCACACATAAAATACACTAACACTAACGATAGCTAATGAGCTTTAAAAAAATTAAATTTAAAAAAAACTTGCAAAAATCTCATAATGTTTTAAGAAATTTTATGAATTTGTGTTGGGCCAATTCAAAGCCATCCTGGGCCACATGTAGCCAATGAGCTACGGGTTGAATGAGCTTGATTTAAAAGATCCTCCATCTCACAGGGTGTCAGCTGGCCTTTTAGGGCCCCTTTTCCCCAGTTCTCAGTTTCCTCTCTGCCAAACACTGCCCATGACCCTTTTCCACACCTCACTAGACTTATCTCCCCATTTACAAAGTTGGCAATACTAGGCAGAAGATAAAACCACAATACAAAACTATCTAACATCTGCACATGCAATATGTACTCTACCATGCTTTTACAATCTATGTGGAGAGAAGAGACTGGAAATAGTAGTTGTCAAATGTTAAGTGAACTGGGAAGGCAGATTCTCCAAGTGTGGTTTGTGGCCAGGTGAGAAGCTGGGGGGAAGGGGGCAGAGGAACAGAAAGATCGAAGTCCCTCTTCAGTGCCCTGTGATGGGCTCATAAGCTAAGTTTATTTTTGTTTTCTGCTTCTATGTATTTTGTGTAAGGCTTCCACGTTTCTTTTATAATAAAATAGGGAAAGTTGTTTTTTTTAAAAAAAAAAAAAAAAAGAAACTTCATATCCTCCCGAAGCTTTTCTTGATTATAAGCTACTCCACACGCACTGTGCTCACTCAGCTCACGTGCTTCCTCCTGGCGCCTGTCCTGTTTCTGGCCTATGAATTTGCATAATACAGCCATAATAGGTTGCTCTCTAAATGTTCTCATGCAGATTTCCTGTTCATTTACCTTAGATCTTCTGGTTCGCTGAGCTGCCCCAAGGTAGGGGGAGATGCTTCCTCCTAATGGAAGAGCAGCCAAACTCACTGCCTATGATTCACTCTTGGGGGATCCACCCCTACCCCAAAAACTCACCAGAGGGCTCTTCATGCAGTAAGTGCTCCATGCCAAAAGAAATTGCACAGAAAGTGGCCTGTAGGTGAAGAGAACTATATGTACACACATACACATACATACATACACACACACACACACACACACACACACACACACACACACGAACCCCAATCTGCCTCTTCTTTCCTTCTCTCTCCAGAGGAAAATGTCATCCAGTTAGTGCCCTCAGATGAACTGAGAAGGCAAGCTCCCCGGTTGTGGTTTGTGAGGGGTGGGTGCCTGGGGAGGGGAGGTGGCAGGGAGAGCCAATCCACTTCCATCTGGCGCTGAAATCTACACTTATTTTCCTGGACTGGACTACGATCCCATTTCCCAATGTGAGGAATCGTGCTCTCTTGGTGACACACACTTTCCCCCAAGAATGCTTGGCTTTTCAATGAGGAATTCTTGTATATTTGGGATTCTTGGAAACAGGACAAAGACTAATGAATTGCTGGCTCTATCCCAGGTTTGGAAACCCTTTAGAACTCACAGGAGCTGGAGGAGGACAGGGGCAGGCAGGAAAAGGGAGTTGAGGGTGTGTTTGCAGCAGACGGGAGGGCAGCAGGATTGAGATGTTGGATTAAGTTATTCAAGTTACAGGCACTCCAGAAGCCACCTGCTGACCCCAGAGTCAGAGGTTACCATCCATACTAAGAACAGAAGGCTGACAGGGGCAGGGTGGGGAGGCAGGGGATACTGAGTGTTTGTGGAAGCTAGAGAGTTATAACGAAGCAGAATTCAGGTATAGTGGAGTGTCAAGTTCATCATGAAGTGAAATGGTTGGGACCCATGGGGTACAGTACAGAAAGCATAGGTCCTGGGGTCAGGCACATCTTACTCAGAATCCCCTCTGTACCACAAACTAGATGTGCAACTTCAGGCAAATTGACTAAATGCCCAGAACCTCAGTTTCCTCTTCTATGAAATGGGATAATGCCTACTTTGCAAAGCTGATAGAATGAGATGTGTTGAAATGTGCAAGGGCCTTGCCCGGCGTTTGGCACATACTAGGCCCTCCATAAATGGTAAGTATTATTTGGAGAATTTGAAGAGTAGGAGTATATAAAGCCCTGAATAGGAGATCAACTGCAGAAGGTCTCGTGGGTCTGGCCAGGGAGTGGGAAGACCTAGCTCCTGGGGGCCATGGCAACAAGGCTTATATTCTCGCGTCACACGCGCTTTGAGGCCCTTTGTTAGTTCTGGCAGGTGTGGGCTATGCCACCCTGCCCTATGCCCCAGCTACAAATCCTCTGTAGCCTCAGCTGCTTAAGTCCAAAGGGTAAATGTGTGGGTTCCAGGTCACCAGAATGAAATCACAAAGGGTCTACAGGGGCCCTGGATCCTCAGTTCCCTCAACTGCCAGGAAACAGACTGGCTTCCAGTAAACACTAGGCAACCATCCAACCCTGCTATCTAGGGAGCTCTGTGACTTCTCAAGCCATCCAAGAGAAAGCCAGGGCCTGAGTTCCTGCCACCTTCCTCAAATCCGCCCCCCCCGCCAAGAGCTCTCGTAACCTGGGCAAACAGACCACGGCCCCCAGGGTGTTCTCAGTCTAACAGAGAAGGCCAAACACAGACATAAAAGACTTCAGAATACAGAAAAACAAGGGAGAAAGAAAACAGTTTTCTTTCAGAGGAGCTCATACATGCAGAGGGATCATGAGGTGATTTAAGGAATCCACATTCTATGGGGTAAATCCAGACAGACGTTCCAGAGAGGAGGGTGCCGGGTGGGGTTGCCCTTTACTGTTGCCCACAAGCTCTCCCCAAAAGTCCCCTCCTTTACTCTGTGGCCTGCCTGGAGAACAGGCACTTTGTCCTGAAATAGTCGATGTACAGAACCCTCCCATCGCAGTGATGCTCGGAGTGGCTCTAGTTACAACAATAAGGGTTTAAGAACTGGAGTGCTTGCAATGGCAGAGAGAGAAAACAAAACAACATCCACATGAGGTTTTCATTTTCTTTAGCCACGTGAGAATGGCCCTGAAGATCCAGCTATAAATACCCAGCTGCCATTGCCACAAGATGGAAAATCTCTCTCTCTCTCTCTCTCACACACACACACACACTGAGAGAGAGAGAGAGAGAGAGAGAGAGACCCTTCAGTTTGCAGGCTTACAAATGCAAATCAAAGTTTCTAAGAATATCAGCCTTGAGAAGAGACAACGCTGGACTCCTTGTGTGAAGTGACTTGTAATGAGGCCTCCTCAAACACATCTGACAGGACTTGGCAAGGAGTGGTCCCACAGTCATCAGCAGGGCGGAATGAAGAGCTGCCTCCACAACACCCAGGCCAAGCCAAAGCCCACCGGTGGCCACAAACTGGGCTGAGGTGAAGGGTTTAGTGTGAAATAAAGGGCAGCCTGCTTGACCCAGGACATTTTAGAATGGGTTCCCTAGAAGCAGAGCCTCGGACAGAATGGGTATATGTGTGACTTGGTGAAACTGAGCTCTCAGGAGGAACCAGAAAGAAAATGAGGGAAGTGGGAAAAAGGCAGGGGATGAATCTGGAAAAGAATGTGGTTTCAGGTGAGGTCTAACTTCAGCCTCATCCTGTGAGGAAACCTGATGGATGACTTGAACAGAGACACGAGACACATTTGTTCCCCTAGGGGCAAGGAAGTAGGGCTTTTCCCCTTTCCTAGTGAGTCATTGGCCACAGGATATAGGAAACAGGTGGGCTGCAGTGGGGCAGGTGGGTGTAGCTTCCAGGTACCTCTGGATAGAGGGGGATGGATAACCCAAGGGCAATCCACATAGGTGTGAACCCTTAGCTGGAGCACCCACAGCAGCAGGCGATCTGGGCGGGGTACCGATAGGATTTTCTACAAAGAGTTTGCCAAACCAAGTGGCTTGTTGCTTAGAATTTTTTTCTATTGATTACAAAGGTTTTTGTTTTGTTTTTATTTTGTTTTACCTGGGACAATTTTAGAATCAGCCTGCTGAAGAGAGAAACAAAGGTTTGATTGATGTGACACACGATGTTCATTGCTCACCTAATGTCTGGTCTCTTCTTTCTTCCTGTGAATAGGTCCCTGCTTTTGTTTACAGCAGCAACATGCCCAGTTAAAAAACCTTCAGCTTCCCCCCAGACTCCATTGCAGTTTGGGACCTTTATTTAACAGAATTTTGTTGTGTATGGACAGGACTTTCAGAGAGACTTGTTAAAGAGACCAGAAGTAGCTGGCATTTTGTGCTTTGCCACTTTCTTTCTTCCTGCCTGGAATGCAGATGTGAAGATGGAGGTGATGCAGCCACATTGCAACCATGAGGCAATGAGCACAAAAAAGACAAAGGTTCCATTCTAAAGAAGGCTGAAGAAGAGAGAGACGGGGAGTCTGGGTCCCTGATGGCACTGTGGAACCACCCTATCAACTCTTTGAATGTGTCTGCTGAACTGGTTGTGTAAGAATAAAGAACCCTGGTTGACAGAACAACTCTAGCCAGGTTTCTGTTCCATTTGGATACAGCTAAACACAAATTCTGATACAAACCTGAAAACACTCATTCTGTGGGGTATACCATGGAAAGAGTCTCTTTAGATACATAAATTGAGAAGCACTAGTTTAGACATTGTAAAACCAGGGTGTTTTTTTGTTTTTGGTTTTTGTTTGTTACTACACTGCTTTTTTGAGCATTGTGGCTCTCTAGGGGGAAGAGCAGGGGAGATGGAAAAGGGCTGCTTAAATTACTCTAGCCACAGAACTTTTTGTTTCTCTAGGACGACCATTGCGAGAACCTGGTGTTCTATCAAATGCAGTTTGGGAAATGCTACAATAGATGACCTCTTGAGATTTCTTTCCTCCTGAACATTCCCCAGCTAGAGGAAACCAAGCAGACAGCCAGGACTGTAAGGCAGCCCTGGCATTTGACTTTAATGGGACATGAATGAGAGCCAAAGAACCAAGGCCTGCGAGGTTGGTCAGGGAAGAGCAATGAACTAGGTAAGTTAAGAAACTCAGGGAGGTGCCAAGTCCTCTGAAATTTTGGAGTGTTCACTCCCCCATTCCCTTTCTGCTAACCCATGAGTCTGGAAGAGGCTGGCTGTGTCCCTCTGGGTTCACAGCTTCTGCCAAGTGGTCCCTTCTGCTCAGCTCCAGCAGGCAGAGCTCTGATGACACCGTTTCTTGCTCTCACCCCTTCAGGTGGAGGAGTGCTAACAGCTTCCTGGTGTGGCTCCTTCTTGAGTGCGTCAACATCTCTCTACTCCCTCACCTCTGTAAATAGCCTTCTCATTAAACTCTTATCCGTTAAACCCTTTTGGGAGTGCCAACTGCTGCCTGCCTGGAGCTTGACTGACAGAGACGATAATACACATTCTTACAGCAACCAAGCTCCCAGGATTTGCTCAAACAAGTCCCAATTTCATGTGATTTTTGACTGTAAGGTGAATTATATGATGTATAAACAAGCAGGATGCAGAGAGGAAAGCAAATTTAGTCCCCAGTGCAAGCACCGTGCCAACCCGAGAAGGGATTCACTGCCACTGAACTGACAGTTCAGGTTCACCGGCTGGGCCAAGGACAAGGGCCACACAACAAGGACAAGGGTCCTCAGGGCCAACACAGTGTATGTCACTTGGATTGAGCTCAGACCAGATTTCGAGGAAAGGAAGCTATCATAAAGAGTACACAGGACATGAAAGAGCTGAATCGACTGCATTACAGTAAGACAACAGAGAAGTCCTCATGGTTTCATTGTCAAGTGAAAGAAAGTGAAGCAATTCCCAGTGGTGGGTACTTTCCCACCTCAGGCTAAGGTGTTTGCAAAAGGAACAGAGCAATGGCTGTATATGGATGAAAGTCAGAAGGGAAGGACGACTTTAGGGAGGCAAGGCAGTGTTGGTGGAGAGAGGAAGATTCTCCCACCCTGTGGCAATGAGAAACTCTTGAGACTATTTGGTCCCGTGTCCCTATCAAAAGGAGGATAGGCTGTGGCTACTTTCTAGTACTTGCAAGAAATCCCAGTAGCTCTCAAGGAAGGGATGGGGCAAAGAAGGCTCCAGCGATATGCTATGTGGGAATGAGCCAGAGAGTTGCTGTTTGGTTTCTTTTAGGTTGGTGCAAAAGTAACTGTGGTTTTTGCCATTATTTTTGCACCAACCTATATTACTATGACTCTACTTTGCATCTCCATCAGTATATCAAAATAGGATCCCAACAAATCCACAAATTAGTTTTAAAAAAGGTCAAAAACAGTGATAACCATGTGCACATGGGATGTAGATGTTTAGAGAACAGCCTATTTGGAGATGTCACATGTACCTAAAATTTTCCAGATGGACCTATAGCCAATGGGAGACAGCTTCCTCTCACTTTTCAGCAAGACTATTTACTGATGCTCAAGGGAGATGAACTGAGAGTCTGTGCCTAGTTTTAAAAAATTAGCTTTGCTTAAACCAAAAAATATTTGAGATATCTAAAAAATATAGATAATAATAAAATAGGCCTGGTGCAGTGGCTCATGTCTGTGATCCCAATACTTTGGAAGGTCGAGGTGGGTGGATCACCTGAAGTCAGGAGTTCGAGACTAGCCTGGCCAACATGGCGAAACCCCCTCTCCACTGAAAATACAAAAATTAGCCAGGCGTAGTTGTGCTCGCCTATAATCCCAGCTACTCAGGAGCCTGAGGTGGGAGAATCACTGGAACCTGGGAGGTGGAGGTTGCAGCGAGCAGAGGTCTCGCCATTGCACTCCAGCCTGGGCAACAGAGCGAGACTCTGTCTCAAAAATAAACATTTCTATACCCATCCTTCCATCTAAGAAATAAAATATTATAGATATAAATGGAGCCCTGGTCTGCCTCACTGCCTTCCCAAGAAGGAGCCACTTCACTGAATTTCATGGTTGTTCACAAACATAATTTTATACTTTAATTATAAATATAAGTATTTGTAAGTAAAAGAGAGTATTGTTTTACATGATTTTTAACTTACCAGCAATGGCATCCTTCTGCAACTTGCTTAATATTCTTTCCACTTCATATTGTTTCTGAGATTATATCTCACTAGTGTCTGTCTTTAACAATGTCTGTCTAGCACCTTTTTTTTTTTTTTTTTTTTTTTTGCTGGGTCCTACAGTATTCCACTGTAAGTATGTATGTATCAATTTATTTAACCAGAAAAATAAATATAAACCCATATACCTTGATGATAGGTACATGGGTTGCTTTTTTGCTCTTAAAAACCATGCTGCAGTGAATATTTTTGAACACATCTTCTTTCCACATGTATTAGAGTTTGCCTGGACTTATCTAGGAGTGAAATTGCTGGGTTCTAGGGTAAATGCATCTTCAGTTTTACTAGATAGTGTCAAATTGCCCTTTGAGGTGTTCTTTTCACTTTGATTCCACCCTTAGTGAACAGGAGTTATTTTTGGCTTCACATCCAAAATGATGAGCATGGTTTTTTGTTTTGTTTTGCCAATCTGATGAGCATAAAATGGAGTCTCCTTGTGATTTTAATTTATGTATTTCCCTGATTCCAAGTAAAGTTGACCATCTTTTCATATGTTTATGATTCTATGGCATCATTTTAATGTTAGCATTACATTTACATGCTTTAAGAAACTAAAAGATTTTTTTCTTTTAATTCTTCATTGGAAAACTTGCAGAAGAAAGAAGGGTTAAGGATGGAGGCAGCGGGAAGACTTCCTTTTGCATCCTGGCTATGAGACAAGGATTTATTTATTTATTTAGAGACAGAGTTTCTCTCTTGTTGCCCAGGCTGGAGTGCAGTGGCACGATCTCAACTCACTGCAACCTCCGCCTCCCGGGTTCAAGCGGTTCTCCTGCCTCAGCCTCCTGAGTAGCTGGGATTACAGGCATGCACCACCATGCCTGGCTAACTTTTTTTGTATTTTTAGCAGAGATGAGGTTTCGACATGTTGGCCTGGCTAGTTTGAACTCCTGACCTCAGGTAATCCACCCACCTCAGCCTCCCAAAGTGCTGGGATTACAGGCGTGAGCCACCGTGCCCAGCCGAGACAAGAATTTTTTAAAATAAGCCATAATATTAGAGATAAATCACATGAAGCAGAAATTCCAGCAATTCCTGGGCAACGTGGGGAATGCATTTTTTAGACGTTGTTGTCATTGCCTAGGAGCAGTTCTGAATGATTTCATCATGCCCTTCATCTTCAAGGCACATAGCTATATGGGTATAGCAAATAGACTGGAGGAATCATAGGAACCATCTGACCATCTTCCTACTGCAAGAAGTACCGTATCAACAGATGAAATTGTTCCTCTAATAACAGATAGCTAGAAGAACACTCTACGATGTCCTTCTACTCCCAAATACTCTTAAAAGAGAAGGAGGCATCCTAAGGTACTTTCCAAATACCTTTTACATCCTGAACAAGATGAACTTGTTTAATTTTCATCCACTTTGAGCATCTCCCTCTTATAGCAATAATCTTCACTTCTAGATCCTTCCCCAAGGACCCTACTGAGTACCTTGAGGACTCATCTATATGTCCCCTGTCCCTGGCACAAGGATGGTGGCAAAACAGATCAACTAGTTTGGAAATGCATGAGAGTAGGGACCCCATGTTATTCACCTTCAAAGTTTCAGGAGGCATTTGATTTATGTGTCTTAAGAGAAGGAAATTCTTCCACATTGAATTTTCTCTAAGCTTTAAGAACAGAGTAATGATAGAAATAAAGAAGCCAGTCTTGTTTGGGATATAAAATATGTCTTTAAAATATCCTAGGATACTTTTTTCTCAGGAAACCTTCCCTTGTCTACTCCAACTCAAAATGGTCTCTGCTCACCCATGTGTTACAGTAGCACCATGTAGTATATAATACCTAGCATTCCAATGGAAAGAAAATTATGTGGCAAATAAAAATACATACTTATGGAGTACATATTATGTTCCAGGCACTGTTCTAAGTACTTTATATATATTAATTTTATCCTCATTTGGGAGTAGGGATCATTAGCATCACCATTTTACAGATGAGGAAACTGAGGCTCAGTTTCCAAGACTACACTCCTAGCAAGTGGTGAAATTTGAATTTAGATCCCACTAGTTTGACTCCTGGGATCCGCACTAGAAACCACTATGCTATACCAAAGCTCTTGCCGGAAACACAGAAGCCCTTAGATGCTTCTTGCTGTTGTTCTGGTGAAAATGCAGCTGTACACTTAACAAGAAATTAATTATCCTTTGCATCCTATCATCGAAACCCACATCAAATCCTTAAGGCCTTGAGGAATTTGCTGATTCCTTTCCTATTAATAAAAGTTCCCAGTCACAGGGGTCTGCCTCATATGTAGTCACCTCACTTTAACAGCCTGGAGCTCTGGAGGTGGGAGGGAATTTTGCTCACCAGAATTCACTTCACAACACCTGACTCAGCACACAGTGTCTCACACCAGGCAGCTTCCCAGATACTTGTTGAATGACCACAAGCATTAACAAATAACACTTATACAGCACTTTAAAGCGTGCCAAGCACTTTTCATATACTTTACACCATTCAGACTCACTTTAGGCTGGTACCACCAGTATTACTGTCATTTCCATTTCACGCAACACTAAAACTGAGGCTCAGAAATGCTCAGATGCTGATCTAAGGCGGTGCAGCTAATTAGAGGAAGGCTGGAATTCAAACCTAAGTTCTGACATCAAGTCTCATGATACCACATCTTTTGTTACTAATTAAGTTGATCCCTTTTATTCTTTGTCCTTTGCATGTGTATGTGTGCATGCATAAACACACACACACCCCTGATCTCTCTTTCTGGACCAGTGGAATAGGCATCAGCTCAGAAAAAACAGAAAAGAATCTAAACCAAGCTCTTATTTATGGACTATGAATGAGTGAGTAAATGAATACACACACGGGTAACTGATATATACAGTCAACAAGTTTCCCCTGAGTGCTAACTCTGTGTCTGCCACCAGACACTGTAAATACCACAGTGATTTAGGCACAGTCCTAGCCTTCTAGGAGTATCAAATCTGTTAACAGAAGAGTCTCCAGAGCAACTGACTCTGAGAAAGGAAGCTCACCTTGTCAGAGCCCCATTTGAACAGGAAATGGTGTGGTGAGGAGAAGAAAAAAAGCCAGGCTCCACCAGACTCTTCCCAAAAACAGAGGAGGCTGCGGAGGATATCACATCAGGGCAAATTCCAGACAGACAGTGCTCTGAAAGAGTTAAAAAATAACCTGCACAGCCCCACTGACCAGGACGGCAATGCCCACTCAGACTTCCAGAGGGTGAGCATCGCCCCAGGCTGCCCAGGACAGTCTCACTCTGTGACTATTCCCCCCAGTGTCCCATCCAGTTAATCCCCTTTCACTCTTGAGAGTCCTGGTTTAGAAAGTAAATTATATAGTCGCCTTTGCCTTCCAGGAAATTCATGACTCTCCAGTAGCCCCTGGGCAGGAAAACGATTTGGCTCCCCAAGGTCATTGAGTTGCTTATGTCTGCTCCTCTTTACAGGGCTTCTCCTCATAGCCCCCACCCCACAGCCTGCACAGGTTCTAGGAAGACAGCCCCCAAGTCTGTGTTTGTTTCCTTCCAGAGTTAGCATTGAGGCCAAAGCGATTCACCATGGGATCCAACGTGCGTGAGCTTCAGACTCAGGCATCCCTGTTTTATATCCTGACCCTGACAGTTTCTGCCTCTAACGTCTTAGGCAAGCCACTCGAATTTCCTCAACTGAGCCTCAGTCTCCTCATCTGTAAAAAGAGAGTGATAATCCCCATCTCACGGGATTGCTGTGAGGATTTAGTGAAATAGTAAGTGAAAACACCTGGCCCGGTGCCTGGTTCTTAGAGGACTGCCTACCCCAGCAGACTTTCTACAACATGTGAACTCTCAGATAGAGCATGGGAGCTGTGAATGTCTCAGGAACCCCCATCTATCACTGTCAAGCCTCTGCACTATTGAGTTGGAACAGCTTTTTCATCTGTCAAGAATATGCAAAACATGGCACAACTCCTTCATAAAACTTGGGCCATACCTCCCGAAGCTGGACATAAGCATTCTGGATGCTCTAGCAATTCTCCCAGGAACATACCAAGAGAAATGCATTCATGTGTTCACCTACAAGTGCACAAATGTTCACAGCAAGGCTACTCACAATACCCCCAGACTTGGAAACCACCTAAATGCCTATCAACAGAAAAATGGAAAAATGAAGTGTGTTACATGCACATAATGGACTACCATGCAACAATGAGAATGAATGATGTACACGGTGACATAATGGTGAGCAAATGAAGCCAGACACAAATAAACACCCACTGTATGATTCCATTTATATGAAGTGCAAGAAAAGGCAAAACTGATCTACGGTGGTAGAAGTCAGGATTATGGAAGGGTAGCAACCAGAGAAGAGCACAAGGGGGCTTCTTGGGCAGGGCTGGAGTGCTGGGAGGATGTTTAGTTTGTGGAAATCTCTTGCGCTATGTACTCAAAACTTGTGTACTTTTTATGATTTATGTTGGGCTTCAATAAAATGTTAAGATAAAATGTTTTAAAGGAGAGTATATTTCTTTGGTAGAGAGTTGAGTGGACTAGGTAGGCAGTAGACACGTAGCAAAAGGCAGTGGGATGTGTTATTTAATAAATGTTTGTTGAGCCTCATCTCTGTGCCAGACACTGTGCAGGATGCCGGGGAAAGAGCTAATGAGATGTGGTTGCTGTTCTTCACTGTCTTCACCACCACTACCATCATCACCATCATCATCATCTTCATCATCTTCATCATCACTAACATTTCTTAGTGCTTACTATGTGCCAGACATGATTTCGAGGACTTTTTCTTTTTTCTTTTAAACCAAGCAAGGTATTAAAATAATCTACTTTGCAGATGAGGAAACTAAGGCACAGAGAAAGAAAGGAACTTGTGCAAGGTCGCACAGCTAGCAAGAAGTGGAGCCAGAATCGGAACCGAGGCCATCTGAATCCAGGGCCTGTGCTCTGAAACATAGCCTTATGCTGCCTCTAACAGTTGAGAAACCTGGTCTGTTTATCAGCTGTCAGCCTCAGCTTCCATTTAGGCAGCCACAGACATCAATAACACTACATCTGTTCAGGACAGTAGGGATGGTAACTTATTGACTTTGTGTCTTGGAAGGGCCGAGCAGTTCCTAACTCTATCTCTGGCCAGCTGCTAGTGCAATGCTTCCTGGTGGGGAACAGTCTGATTAATACACTGACAGAGATTTCAAAAGAAATAGAGAGTTGTAATGGCTTGATCCTTCTGCAGCCCAAAGTCCACAGAAACTGAATTTGTTTCAAAATAACTTCAAAGCTGGCTCTGGCACCGTGAAAATATTGACGTATCTCCCCACTGACCTGGAATCACTTTCTCCCCTCCCTGCCCTGGTTAAGGGAACTTGAGGCTGGGGGGCGGTGGTGTCTGGGAGGAAACAGGGGAGTGTTGACACTGACCCCCCGGGAATGTGGTCAGACATGAGCTGTGAGTCTGGATCCTGGAGTCTGGCAGATCAAGCATTCATCACACAGGCAAGCTTTGCTTTGGCATTTGGGATGGACAATGAGTGTACATAACCTGAAAGGCAGAATGTTCAAAGCATAGCACCAAAGACCGCCTGTGCTTGGGACAAAGGAACAAGAAACAAACACCCACCAGGAGGAATCAGATTTGGCGGAGAATCACGCAGGCATGACGTGAGTAAGCATGCAGACAGGATGGCGGTTCCCAGTGGGCCAGCAGGGTCCCTTGGGAGCATCCCCTTCACACTGCAGAAGCACAGATGAGGAAGAGAGGAATTCCCAAAGGTCAACTTGTCTAGCCCTTTGTCTCCAGGCAGGTGGACAACAAGGCCATCTGATTATGCTTCCACCCAGAAACATCCACACTTCTCAGATTAGCATGGGGTTGGGGAACAAAAGCAAATTTGGCAATAAAAGTCAAGACATTCACTCAGTCTGCCCAGTGTTGACACGAGTTTATTTGTAGAAAAATCAGCTGAGGGTCACCTAAAAAGCACACAAAATAAAGCACAGGGGGAAAAATGTACTTTTTCATATCCTGACATAGCTACCAACAACTACCTAGAAAATAATGGACTCTGCCAAAACAATTTCATATGAAATTACTAAAACTTGTAGCATTTTTCTAGGTACTGTGCCAGGGACTTAACATGCATCTTCCCATTTAACAGTCTCAACAACCCTATGAGGAAGGAAATCTGTAACATTTCCATTTTACAGATAAGAAAACCGAAGCCCAGACAAGGTTCATAACTTATTGGGCAAGTTATTAAATGACAAAGCAGGTAGGGTTTCTTCTTGGGAGGCAGACTCTGGGATAGAGTACAAGAGCAGCAGGCTTGTTAGGAAGGGCTCCTGGAGTCAAGGCCTCAGGGCAGGAGGGCAGGTTGGGGGCAGCACTGGACAGAGGGAGAAATAGAACTGGGATGCAGCTTCAGCTAAGGCTTTAGCCAACCCCACGGGGAGCCCTGAAGCTGGGACACCCTTGATAATTGTCCCACATTGGGACAGAGGGGCTAAGCAGTCACAGCTCCGCCCGCCCATCATTGGTTTCAGGGTGACCCAGGAGAGAAGCACGGGCAGGAGTGCCTGACACAGCAAGTCTCCTTAGCCAGGGCTATTCCAAGGACACCCATGGTCAGCACTCCCTGCAGCTGGGGACTCAGTCCTCAAGGGACTGGTCAGAGAGCACAGCCCAGTGTCCATGACACAGGGATGTGGACCCAGCCAGGCAAGTTGAGTGCAGGACCCACATGCCTGACCATTATACTACAATGCCTGATTTGCTCCATCAAAACAGTTCTCCAATCTCATTGATCAGCCTGCATGTTTCCTGCATATTCAGTAATTAAGGAGCTCCAAGGAGGCAAGCCTAACTCTGAAGAGCAGGGAGGGCAGCCATAAGGGCCTGATGTTTGATAGCTACCCCAGGCCCAGTAGACACAAGGAGACCATGCACACCATGTAGTCACACTTCAGGGTGGTCAGCAGGCTGTGTACGTCCATCACACAGCCTGAGAGCCAAAGCAAAGCTTGCCTGGGTGATGGATGATGCTTGATCTGGCAGCTCAGGGACCCAAACTAGTGATAATCCAGAATGAAGCCACGTTTAACACCTGATTGATGACAAAATGAACACCTCAGCAAGAATAATGTGATCCCAAATATGTAAAGCTGCGTAAGTCTAGGCATAAAGAAGTCAGAAAAAATAAAAATGAGTTACATCCAGTGGAGGGATGACCCTGACAAATGGTCAAGGGGAAGAAAAGTATGCTACAGAGTAATGTGTACAATAAGATTCACTTTCAGTGAAAAATACTCAAGCAAGACTCCTCCATCATGTATATATACCAGTAGGTGTTTGTAAGGACAAATGAAAAGTTACAGCAGGACATAATACCAGGCTATTAACATTAATTACCAGGATGTAGATGGGGGTGGATACATTTCTACTTGTCTTCATGTATCTTTGCATGATATTAATTCACTTGCTTAAGCAAGAGAGAATTACCTTCATAATATGGAAAAATAAAATAAAGATTATATTTTTTATAATGCCTTGCCTAGTGTCATGAGCATAGTGGAGTCTATAGATAAATAGTATTTCATTGCCTCTCCTCTTTCCTCTCTCAGGAGGCAGCTGCCAATCGTTCATTTGGGGGTAATCAAAAGAAATGTCTAACTCAAGGTGAAGACTTTTCTATGCCCTCCCCTTCACCATCAGAATAGAACTTCATTTTTATATAATTCCACACACAATATTTATCTGCCACCAAAATAAGCCCATCACTAAAATCTATAAAACCTATGCAACACATTCTGTAGTCACACAGCAAAACTGTGCATTATTTGTTTGCTGTTATTTGTGGCCATACTTCCATCACGGTGCTAATGAAAGACCCAAATCCCAATTCTCTTGGCACATACCAAACCAACTTCCAATTATCTTGGCACATATCCATGAAAAGCCCAGAGAAGCCAAAACCCTACTTTTCACCACATCTGCTGACAAGAAATCAAAGAGTTGGTTTTAAGTTTCTTCCATCTTTCCCTGTCCCTGGTTACCCCCTAAAAGTGTCCCAGAGGACAGGAGCCACCAAAGAGTGGAGCAATGAGAAACAAAGCATCCACATAGTCTATAACCTGGGTAGCTCTTGTCCCTCTGGTTATGGAGATTAGCTCTTGCAAGCCCATCACACCTGGGCAAGTCCTACTCATTCCTCAAACTCAAACATGATTGCCTTGGAATTAAGAGCCTGATTGACACGGTTTGGCTTCCAGGCATCGATTCTACAATGCAATTTGACTTTTATGAGCTGCAAACATGTAGAAGGCATGATGGAGACTTGGTCCTTCCTCAACAGTAATGCAATGTGTTAAATATGATGACAGAATTGTGTACCAGGTTCATGGGAGTATGGAGAAAAAGGGGGTTGGAATGAGTCTTGCGGAGGGAATTTGAGAAAAAAAGGGGACACCTGAGCAGGCTTTGGAGGCTGAGTAGATCAGGAAGACCAGGATTGAGGCAAGGATTTCCAGGTTAAAAAAAACCATGAAGAAGGGTATAGAGGTGCACTGTTCTTGAGAATAGATTTGGTGCAATAAAACTGCAGTTAACCCTTGAGAACTGATGGGGATTGCTGATCAACACAGCAATTGATCATACAAAAGCACCTCACTCACACCTCCTGGGACTTGATCTGTATTGTCTTAAAAGGACACCTTTTATCTCAGAAATCTCACATTAGTATTTCTTTATCACACAAGCTTACTGACTGTTTATTTTTTCCTACCACATCCCTTGATCTACCTTGTGATACTGAATTTAGACTTTGACTTTAGTCTAGTTAGTTCTCTATGTGGCTGCCTGCTAGTAACTACAGCAACCACCAGAGCTACAGCTAATGTTACTCTCGGTCAGGGGCTGACAACCCTCACAATCATCCTATGAGGGAGGTGCCATTTTATTTTCACCCCCACTTTCAGACGAGAAAACTGAGAATCAGAGAGGTGAAATAATTAGCAACCTCTTTTAATAGATAAGTGTTCCAGGAATCATACACAGGCTTATCTGATTCTAGAGCTCACATTCTCAATGACCATGCGGTAATGACCTTCCCTGAGTTACTATACTTGCTCTGTTCACGTCTGGGATCCAGAGCAGGAACCAGCAAAGCTTTTC
The DNA here is from genome assembly GCA_963573385.1 of Cacajao melanocephalus. Classification (NCBI taxonomy): domain Eukaryota; kingdom Metazoa; phylum Chordata; class Mammalia; order Primates; family Pitheciidae; genus Cacajao; species Cacajao melanocephalus. Next base: position 20,816 of record CAUYLG010056444.1, read on the forward strand.
TGTAAAATGCTAGATGGTCAATGCTTTCAGCCGTAGAGGCTGTGCAGTCTGTCACATCTACTCGACTGTCGTTGCAGCATGAAAGCAGCCATAGGCAAAACACAAATGAATGAGCATGGCTGTCTTCCAATAAAACTGTATCTATAAAACAAGGTGACAGGCTGGATTTGACTGTTGAAATTGACAACTCCTAATCTACAGTATTTTGTTCATTCTTTTCATCTAGCCAGTGTTTACTGAGCACCTACCTTGTAGCTGGCACTGTCCTAGGCTCCAGGGATACAGGGAGAACCATACAAAGTCCTCACCATCGTAGGGCTTAAATCCTATGAAAGTTTTGGCTATTTCTTTTTCCCATGCCTGGTACCCTGGGTCCTAACTTTGGTGCTTTTCACTCTTAGATCAGTGATTCTCAAATTAGACTTCAGATCACCTGGGCAGCTTACAGAACTATGGACGCCTAGGTTCCATTCCCAGGGAGTCTAATTAAACTGGTCTGGGGTGGGCTCAAGTACTGATACTTTACAAGCTCCCCCATGTGATTCTAATGTACAGCCAGGGTTGAGACCCACTGCTTGGGGAAGAATTTGTTTTCTGTTTATTCTGCTTAATGTGTGAAATATGTTTTTAAGTCCTCAGAATTTGACATGTGGTTAATACCACTTTCATAGGATCCTCAATGATGTTTAAATGAGACAATGCACCTTTCAAATGCTACAATGTTATATGAAGTACTGCTGTCATTGTGACATTATTAGATTTTAATGTTAGGTACTGCCTCAATGATTTCTGTACTCAGTTTTGACCTTGATTCTCAGGACAGTGTTTGAGATGTTTTAAACAAGCTCTATGGAGAGCTCACTAAATAGCCCAAATTCATGGGTGAGTGAGCTGGTGGCCTTTCCTTTATTCCAATAGAGGGTCACATGGGGCTGCCATTTGCTTGGCATGGGGAACACTGTTCTGTGCCCAACTTTTGAATAAAGGGTCTCCATCTCCAGGCTGAGATATCTGACCTCTGAGCACAGTTGTTAATCCTTGAATAAGTGGCTTAGCTACTTTGACTTGTGGACAAATGTCTGAACCCATGTACTTTCATGAACTTAGAACTGGAGAGGGAAATGGCATTAACATTTTACTGAGCAGTTTGCTAGCTTCTTCCCATGTATCATTCCATTTCATCTTCAGAACAACCCTGGGAAATGAGAATAGTTATTGTTCTCATTTAACAGATAAAGAAGACTCAGAGAGGTTAGAAAGCTTGTGACCTGGTGGTGCCAGAACTCAATCTCTGTCTGCTTGATTCTAAAGCTCTTCCTCGGAACCACAGGATGGACCACAAATAATTCAGCTCCTCTTTGGCCAGGACTGAAAGAGACACCAAACTGCCTAAAGTTCATTTTTTCCAGGTTCTTTTGTTTTTTGTTTTCTTTGGTTTTTTTGGAAGGGGGAACCCGGAAGGAAACCCACAACACCTATTAACAGCCATAGTCTGATAGGCCTTGGCCGGTGCTAGCATAATGCTGCACAGGTTCCAAGAACAGGCACTTATTTCCTCCCCTCACAGCATCTTGACTGTGCAGTTTTAGAACCTCATAATGAAACAAAAAAAAAAAAACAAACCAAAAAACGTAGAGAGAGTTGGAGAAATAGATGCTGCCAGGAATGAGGAATTCACTGACCCCCACTCTGGCCCATCGCAAGAGAAGTTGGCCACTGGTAGAGCTTCTTAAAAGCTAAAAAGTCATCCCAGGCCATGGTTAAAGAGGGAGCTTGAACAAAACAAAAACAAATGTGATCTTCAAAGTCTTAAATGTCAACTTGAAGGATAACTTAGAAGGTTTGGGATGAGCCAAGAGGACCTGCAGCTGCTCTCTAACATCAGATGCTCTTTTTTTTTTTTCCTTTGGAGTAGTCACTCCCTTGGATAATGTATCAATCAGGGTTCATGGGGCAGCCTCCCATCCCATACCCACTGGAGATGTTTACCATGGCTAAAGCTTTCATTCTTTACAAGCCATCAGGTTCTCCCATTACTCTGACCTGAGCACCCTTAACAAGAAGTGGCTGCCTAGCCGCTCTCTGATCTCACACTTACCCTTCAAAGATCAATTGGTCCTTGACCCTCCTGCCCTACCCCACCTCCCTACCTTTCCCCTCCCCACCATACATAAACAACCTGTGCTTCTGTCCTTCTCCCTCCCTAGAGAGCACAAACACAAGAGTGCTTTCTAGGCCAGACATCCAGAATGCCTGGTTCCTCCTCCCACCCCTCAGGATAATGGACCAGGCATGCTCATGGAAAATCTTCACTGGTCATCTTTTCTAGAGGGAGAAAGTAAGGGTGACCAGAGCCCTAGAAGCTCCACCCACTGGCCTTCAATCATGGAAAATATGTAGCTAGATTTGGGGACAGGTTCTTTCCAAGCAATACTGGCTCCTGACGGCTGAAAAACTGAAAAATAAAAATACAGCATTCCCTTTATTATAGGTCTACAACATTCTGAGCTCTGTTCTTAGTCCTTGTGCATAAATGTTGTTTACGAACACTTATAACCTGGGGAGGTAAATACTACCCTTATTTTACAGATGAGGAAGCTGAAGTTCAGAAGCAATAAGTCATGTAGCCCAGGTTTCTAATTTGTATATAGGTCACAGTTCTCTCTCCAGGCAGTCGATCGGAAATCTGCACTCCTTCCATTATGTCAGGCTGCCTCTGAAGTCCAGGGCTGAATGACACAGAATCCTTGACACAGAGTCTCCAGCTGTTGAGATCTAGAGGGTCATCTGCTATCAAAGCCAAGGACATCCTCCAACTTGTTCTTTCTGCCAGCTGTGTTTGCCCTTTGGACCTTCAAGGATGCCTCAGAATGTATCCCATCTAATTAATGTAATCTCAAAAATGACCAAAGAGCTGGCCAGAAGACTGAGCTGATAGAATAAGCCACGAGAAGGCTTCAATGTCAGTCTAGGCATCCATGGCCTGAGAATTCGTCCCAGCTCTGATGCTGGTGAAATGTCTCCTAGTGCAAGCCCAAAAACATCAGGACTCCAGTGATCCCTAGAGAAACCCCACATGTAGAAAGAGTTGAAAGCCCAGTTCTTGCCCCCTACCTCTCCTTGAGGAGTTGTATGCTGGGATAAAAGTATTTCTGGTAATCCTGCTCCGAGGGGTCCCTTCTGAACCCTGGGTCTTTAGTTTTCTATTTTTAAATAATAGAAATGAATGAGAACATTTAACCTTGTTACTTCCACTGGCCCTGCTAAAATCAAAGAAGCAAGCCTCATCCTTTATTATCTCTATGCCTTCCCTACTACCTGTACTTACCCTTTATCTCCATTCTTTACCCCTGGATCCACGGCTATTCAGTAATGAGGAGTTTAACCTGTTTTGTATCAAAAACTTTGGAGACAGAGATCTAGGAAAGATGACTGGGGAGAGAACACGTTCTCACAGCAAGCAGTAGCATTTCAACTTCCCCCACACTCACCAAAAGCAAAAGCATTCACAGGCCTTCCTATTGGTCCTGCCTGCACAACCTCCACCTTCTTGAGCCCTTGAATCTCTAAGTTCTAACGTCCAGGAGAATGTTCTCTCCTCTTTTTGTCCTGATGGGGGCACGAGTATTCCCTTAGCATCCAAGGCGCTGAAGGAAAAGCTCTGAAAACTCAGCTGAGAGTTAGGAGCCAGAGTTTGCAACTACCAGGGAGCAAGACAATAATAGCACAGTTGTTTGCATAAAGAAAGAAATGGGGGTTAGACGGAGTTCCCAGCACAGATAGAGAAATGGACCATTTTTCCTCCCATGCCTGAGGCCGTGGCCATCACCACACAGTCATGTATGTGTAAACACATGCTGGCATGTGCATCTCATGGGGACCAGTCACCCCTGTTTACACGCACCCTTGTTTACACTGCCCTCCTTCTTCATTACACTTTAGTTGACGACGTACTCCAGAGGTTAAATGAGTCTGTTTCTGACATTGCTGCCCGATCCATCTTTTATGGAGCTTCCCTGGGGGTCAATTTCTATAATTTCTAAAATCCTTCCCAAATCTTAACTTCCTGTGTGTAGGTCTGTTTTTACACACAGATTTCCTCCCTGTCCCTTCATTCTCTCATTCTTCTAGGACATAGGGAGAGTCCAGTAATCTTCCTCCCACCCAAACACTGTAGGTTGGCTCTATTGCAAAATACAAAACCAGAGACCTGGCTAGAGCAAAGCTGAAAATTCAGGCTGTCTGTAGTCACCGGTTTGTGGAACCCCGCTATTGACAGGCACTGCCTGGCACTGTGCTACTCAGCGACGACGACCCATACAGCCCCACCGCTCCTTTTCTCCCTACTCCCAGCAGAGCACACTTTCCACCCTAAGCCCTAGAGAAAATCCATCCCCTGCTTCAGACGGCTTTGCAAAGAAACACAAGAAACTGACACCAAACTCAGAAGGGGGAAAACACAAGACTTTGAACTTTTTAAAGATGGGAAGCTGCTTTCATTCCCATGTGAGCATCAGGGAAAACCTACGGAGACTCTTTCCTGGAGAGGTGTGATTTTCCTTCCCACCCTCTGAGAGACGTTCCAAATCCACTCCAAAACTGTGGAGAAGTGGCCGAGGCAGAGAGAGAAGAGTTAAATCAAGCCCAGACCTCAGCAATCTGTGTTCAATTTTGATAAAAATCTCTTTCCCTCTCCCCCACTGCCCCCCTTCCTCCACCCCACAGCTCAGACACGTCTCTTTATGTTAGGAGCTTGCATCTTGTTTGGGGCACCACACGCGGCACTCCCAGAGAACCTGGCACGGACCTCACCGTGGCCATGTGGCAGAAACATCCATCCAGCTCCCAAGGTACGGTTGGACACAGGGCCACAGCGTCCTGGCCGCCACCACCACCTCCCCCTCGTCCTTCTCATCCTCTTCACAAAATTACCTGCTGCCAGACCAGGTCTCTCCTTCCCTGGTTAAGCCAGAGTCTCGACACCTGGTAAGGTCAGGGCCTGAGGTTGGGTTGCGACCACAGGTGCTGAGAACCCTGGAGTCCGGGGACCCTTTTCCTGGGATGCTCTTTCCCCCGCCCAGGTCCCACTGCCAGTGAGAACAAGAAACTCACGGCTGCCCTGCCCGCTGGCCAGAGGCCAGGCCTGCAAGTGGGAGCTGGGGGCTTGTGAAGACTTCAGCCCAGTCAAGCGAAGGTTAAAGCCGAACCCGGAAAAGCCATCACCAAACACTTGTCAGTTTTTGGGGTTACCTTCTGTGTTTGTCCACTTGTGACAACCAGGAGTCCGGTTTCAAAGCCGCAAAAAAACGTTTTTAAAAAGTTTTCCAAAGACATTTCCTATGTCCAGATGTGCCAGTACAGAGATACACGCAATCACACCCACACACACACACACACACACACACACACATAAACACACACAGAGGCCCCGGGAGCCCACTCCGGGGGTCGGCGGCTCCTACAAACGCTTTGGAGAAACAAAACCGCCAGCCTGCGGAGCCTCAGCCTCCCCAAGCCCCGCGGAGGGGCATGCTAAAGAAAGCAGAGAAGAGAGAAGTGTGGGAGCCCGGCGGAGAGGGCTCCCCGCGGCCCCGACCCCCCAGCGGGGAGCGCGAGGGCCGGCCGCACTTACTCCGAGGACCCCAGGGCGCCCGCGCTCCCGCAGCCCGAGGTCCCGCGCCGCCGCCCGCGCTCCGCTCGCTCCTGCGTGCTCCGCGCTACCCCGGAGAAGCCGCAGCTGCCGCCCCTCCAGGCCCGGCCTCGCGCCGGTCCGCCCGCCCCGCTCTGACGTCAGGCGTCTTGGAGCGGGATATTTATGGCAAGGATACTCTGAATTTTCCCTAGGTAGAGTTCTGATTGCAGTTTCTTGGGATTTGTAATTTTCACACTTTCAGACCGAACGGAGGCGGGGGGAGGGCGCCTCCGCAGGGCGAGGCGCACAATGAGGGTAGCTGTTCCCCACTTTGGCAGGGAGCCTTCTGGAGCGGGGCGGAGGGGGGGGCCCTCTGTTTTGGAAACATGGAAGGGTCAAGGAGGCAAAAGTGGCCACCTGGGCAGCGGGTTTCTCCCTCGCTCCTCCTCTGGGCCACGGGAAAAGGCCTGGTCTGAGGCCGGCTTGGAGGTGGAGGTCCTGGTGCCAAGGAACCCCCTGTCCCTCCCCAAAGCGTCCCTGCACTAGACAGTGTGTCCCAGAGGGGTGCTGGTCAAGATAGGAGCGAAATCAGGCACAACAGAACAGCTAATTAGGAGCCCTGGTCCACGCCCTAACAACTTTTCCATTTCTTTTTTGGGAATGTATATGTGTATATATATATATTTTTTAAGTTTATTTTTATTAAATTATGTTCCACACTCCATGTCTCTGTATAGCTTTTCCAACTCAGCACCAGTCAATTCATCTTATTTCATTGCTTATATGCATAGTTTGAGCAGTTTACAATAGCTCTTATTCATACTTTTAAACTTTGCTTTTAGTTTTTTTTTTAAATGTGATTGTGGTCTGTCTCCTTGACTGAGCTAGAGATTGCTTTGGTCAAGAGTGATTGTCCTTTCTGGGATTGGCAATACCCTCACGGGGAGTATTTGATCTTCTCTGTTTCCTATTTCCCTAGCTCCCTCTGCAAGCAAATGGTGCCCTCACTGGGTGAGGACCTATACAGGGTTTTCTGGGTGTTCAGTGGTCGTTCTGGGTCTGGTCATCTGTTTTTCCAGCCTGGCCAGAGGGGCTTAGGGAAATGGCTTGGTTTAAGGACCAACCTTCCATAGAAAAAAAAAGAGAGAATATAATGCGTTATCATTCATGGTTCCCAAGGATTGGAGAATTAACTTAAAATGATACACGTGAGATGCAAAATACTTACATGGTTAGACAACATACGTATTCAGGTATTCATCACACCATGAATGGGAAGGGGCACGGATAACTACAAATCATCATTAAAACACAACTATAGTGAACTTTCCATTAGTCCAAACCGGGTAGAGGTGGGGGTGTGTTTTAACCACAGTTACAGTGCAGCAGGGACTCAAAGACTTGGAATGTGTTTACCTCTTTGGCAGCAGCTGGTTAGAGCTGATTGCCAGAAGGAGCCAGGTCTTAAGGTTGAGCCTCTCAGTAGGGGACAGCCACACTGTTTTGATCCAAGCCACCGAGGACCCTGCAGCAGAGAGCTGCTGTTTGGTCACTGTGGGCTTGCTCTCCCTAGCGTAATACCCCACTTTTACCTCCTTCCATCCCCTCTCTCATATCAAGGCTCCACTGGCACGGTGAGCTCTGTTCTTCAGTAGACCCTGCACATTGGTTTCCAGAAGCCATTGACAAACTCCTTCTCTCTTGCCTTTCTCGCTTTGCTCGTGAGTGTAATCCCAGCACTTTGAGAGGCCGAGGTGGGTGGATCATCTGAGGTCAGGAGTTGGAGACCAGCCTGGCTAACATGGTGGAACCCCATTTCTACTAAAAATACAAAAGAAGAATATAAAGAAGCTAGAAATCTACAATATTCACCATCCCAGACTCCCTAGTAGCTCGTGATTGCTATGAGACCCAGTTCTGACCAGTGAGATTGGAATGCAGAAGACAGAGGATGGCTTAAATAAACACTCTTTAAGAGAAGGTCAGATTCGTATAACATTCCCCTTCACATTCTCTAATCTTCCTTCCCCATTTCTTCTCTCCTGGAGGATTGAGATGATGCCTTGAGACGCAGTATCCATCTTGCTACCTTGAGAACAAAAGCCACTCTCTTAAGGGCAGTGGGGAAGAAACCTAAAAGGAGCCAAGGTCCTAGATACCATCCATAAGTGGCTATACCTTCCTCTGACTTTTTGTTAGGTGAGAAAACAAACCCTTATGTGTTTAAGTTATTGTAATTGAGGTTTCTATTCTTTATGGCCAGATGTAAATCTTAACCTACTATGCTTTTCATCAATCCACCTAAATATAATACTGGATAGTTACTGAGCATTGGCTTACAGATATGATAATAATTTTTAGCATGATGCCTTGCACTTTAGCATAATTCTTTTTTAAATTTTCTTGTTTGGTTTTGTTTGTTTGAGAGGAAGTCTTGCTCTGTTGCCAGGCTGGAGTACAGTGGCGCGATCTTAGCTCACTGCAACCTCCGCCTCCTGGGTTCAAGCAATTCTCCTGCTTCAGCCTCCAAACTGGCTGGTTCTACAGGCGCTCACCACCACACCTGGCTAATTTTTGTATTTTTAGCAGAGCCAGGGTTTCACCATGTTGGCCATGATGGTCTCAATCTCTTTACCTCGTGATCCACTCCCCTTGACCCCTGCATCTGGGCTTTTTTTGTTTTTACTACAGATCAAAGCATAATTCTTAGACAGGCACTGTGGCTCACGCCAGAGTTTGCAGTGAGCCGAGATCACACCCATGCACTCCAGCCTAGGCGACAGAAGGAGACTCCAATTCAAAAATAAATAAATAAATAAACAACAAAATAGATAGGGCCAGAGACTCAGAGGTGGCAGGTAGGGGGCATGTCAAGGACAGGAACAGGGGAAGTGAGGGTGAGGATCAAATATTCTAGGTCTAGGAGAGGGAAGTCTCTCCATCCTTGCCCAGGCGTTCCTTTTTTTTGGAGGCAGGGTCTCTCTCTGTCACCCAGTCTGGAGTGCAGTGGCACCATGATAGCTCACTATAGCCTCAAACTCCTGGGCTCAAGGGATTCTCCCACCTCAGCCTTCTCAGCAGCTGGGACTACAGGTGCATGCCACTAGGGCTTGCTAAAATCTTTTCTTTTTAGAGATGGAGTCCTGCTGTGTTTCCCAAGCTAATCTCAAACTCCTGGTCCCAAGTAATCCTCCCAACTCGAGAGGCCAAAGGTCTGGGATTACAGGTGTGAGTCATTGCGCCTGGCCCCCAGGCATTCTTAATTAGGTTCTATTGAGAAAAGGAGCAAGAGAAATTCATAAAATATGTGGATCTCAGTGTTGAGAAGCTGTTTTTGAGGTTGGTGAGCCCTGAAGAGTCCATGATGTAGGAGGGCCTGCTCGAAGATCATCTGATTTACCCCCTACCCCCAGCTCTGTCACTCACAGGGCCCTACTGTAACGGTCTCTCCTATTCTCAAGCTCCCCAAGAAAGAGGTTTCATCCTTTTTCACCTGCATATTCTAGGAATGTTCCCAGAACATACAGTGAGGCTCTTTGTAGCACACTACTCATCTGGAAAATTGTACCTGCTTGATGAAGGATTCTCAAATAGTACATTATAGTTGGCCTGGCTTCCAAAGCTCACTATATACTTCCAAGGCCCAGCCTGTCATGGTGAGAAGCAGGCTTCACAAAAGTCGCTTGGTCACTCTCCAGGGGTAGAGCTCCTAGTCTATTACTGCATGAGCACTCAGTAAAGACTTTCTGAAGAATAAATGAAGGCCCTATGAATATGTCATCTAATAAATATGTGACTCTCCACAAATAACATATACCTTCCTCTGATTTACTGTTGTGGACAATAGCAGATGGTGGAGAGAAGGCAAGGGTTCGAATGAAAGACCTTGGTTAAATCCCCAGCCCTACCTCTCCCTGCTGTGTGACCTCAGCATGGCAGGGAACTTTCTCAAGTCTAGTTTTCGTGATGGTAAACTTCATGTGTCAACTTGGCTGTGCCACAGTGCGCAGATATTTGATCAAGCATTATTCTGGCTATTTCTGTGAAGGTGGTTTTGGATGAGATTAATATTTAAATTGGTGGACTTTAAATAAAGCTGATCACCCTCCATAATTTAAGTAGGCTTCATGCAATCAATTGAAGGTCTTAATAGAACAAAGACTGAGCCCCACCCCCAAGAGGGAACTGTGCCAGCAAACTGCCTCAAGACTCTTAACTGCAATGCTTCCCTGGGTCTCCAGCCTGCAGATTTTAGACTCACCAGGCCTCTGTAATTACATAAGCCAATTCTTTAAAATCAGTCTCTCTTGTTTCTCTGAATCTCCCGTTAGTAGGAGAATCCTAACAAATACAGTGTTCTTCAACAACAACATGGGATGAAGATTACTCCACCCTAAAGGATTGTTGTAAACGTCAAGTGAAGCAAAATAAATTGAAAGTCTCTACCTCAGTAAGTTCTTCTGAAACTAGGAAGGAAAAGGATGCCTCAAAACGTCAAAGTCTTTTTCATCCCACCACTTATGTGGTTAATATCAACCTGCTGGCCCCGAAACTCTGCTCAGGGAGGCATCAAACTCTAGTATCAGGTGTGCTGTTAATACCTAGAAGGCAGAAGCAACTTGTCCTGAATGGTACCCCATTCTGCATAGACACATCACATATCAGGTGTTTCGATCATGAGCCTGATCCTGGGCCTATCCTGCTTCTGTCACTTCTGGTAATGGATACAATCTCCATTGCTCAGGACAGGACTCCTGGACTTCTATTATCTCACAGTAACTTCCAAGGATACAGCTAAAGAGAGAAAAAGTCCATGGCTACCGCAATTTCTTCCTGAAAGTAAGTACCTATCAATAGAACATGAACTGCATGTCACAACAACTCGAAGATATTTTAGGTCCTTATTGTCATGTGGTAGGAATGACCCCAGAATATGGCATTAGAAAAACCTGGTTTCTAATTCCAGCTCTGGCTCTTGTAAGGAAGAGCATCATTTCACTTCTCTGCAAAATTCAGACTAATAGAAGGATCAATTCCGTGGTACTAGAGTAAGGATTAAATTGTAGAATATGTGTACCTTACAGATGGCCACTATTCTTATATGGCTTTTCTTCTCTTTGCCCTTTTTCCTACCTCTATACCCACCCCCTCCACCCAAGACACACAGCTCCTCTGTTAGTTAATATTAAGAATGTACTTAACATTAATACACAGGTTCCTGGCATCCAGCTTTCTGCAAACCTCTTCGCCTGGAGTTAAGAAATCTCCCCCAAAATACTTGCTCAGGGCCAAGTACTCCAGTTAGCTTCAGGGTAAAATTATATTTTGGAATATTTAAAAGAAAGAAGTTTCGCTGGGTGGTCTATATTAGAGGTGAAGATGGGACACACGCGCACACACACACACACACACACACACACACTTTTCTCCATTCTTTTGCTCAGACAGGACCGCAGCAAACAGGCAGCAATCAGAAAATTGCCCCCATAAAGGCCATCTCCTCCCAAAGGGCAGGACTGCATTTTTGAGAAGCCTTCTCAGGTTGTTTGCAGCAGCCTTGAGGGTCGGCTCTGCTGCCTTGCCTACGTCAAAACCCCAAGTGTTTAACCACAAGACACACAATTCTGGGACATAGTGGCGGCGGACCTCCACCCCCGCAGAGAGGCAGGCCACAGATATGTCTAATCTGGTATGTGGCCTCCCTCAAAGGCCAGCAAGGCAACTCTGGCCCAGTGCACCACACCTGGCCAAATTGGGAGGGACTATCACACACTGAGTAGAGTGCCAGAGTGGGTGGAAAATGGGGTGGAATTCTTTTCTGACCATCTCCTGCCAGACAATCTGTGATCGAAGCCCAAGGTCCCCAGTCTGCAAAGGCCATTCCTGCTAGTAGCCACCACCACTTTTGTTATTTCTGGAGCCAGGGTACTTGCACTGTCATGATCACATACAAACTTCCATTATATCCCCATTCTCAGTAACTCAAAATCCTTTGAAAAATAATGCTCAGGGCCAAGTATTCCAGTTAGCTTCAGGGTAAAATTTTATTTTGGAATATTTAAAAGAAAGAAGTTTCCCTGAGTGATCTATATTGGAGGTGAAGATGAGACACATACACACATACACACACGCACACACACACACACACACACACACACACACACTTCTCTCCATAGAGAAATAGTTTGAGACTGCTTACAGCATTCAGGATGTGTGACTTTGGACTGGCACATACATGTGTGTGCAACTGAGCAAAGACTCAGGGCCATCAGAAGAAGCATAACACATTTCATCATTCAGTGGTTTTGTCTTTTAAAGGAAAATATTTTTAAAATGGTAAAGTGATGATGTTAAGAATCTGTTCTTAATTACCACCCTAACTTGGCAATCTGTTTTATCCCATTCATTTCTTTCAGAAAGTTCTTAGCAACTCATCTCTTTAGCTGTGTGTATACAATCACACTCACAGATATAAAGAAAGAGAAAACTCACCCTGGTTGGAAGGAGCACAGGACGTTTGTACATTTAATTTGCATACACATTCTTCTGTACACCAAATACTCATAAGCACAGATTTTACACACTGGGAGGTTTCATAAGCATCCAACAGGTTTATCTGACTATTGCATGTCTGTGGTTTGGGACCCCAGTGTGGAGACCTTTCTTACTTTCTTTAAAAAAAGAAGTAAAGGAACCCTCCGGTAACACTTTTTCTCATTCAGTCCTAGGTGCCAGGCACTTTAAGATGCCTTAGAGATGCAAGATGAATAAGATGGGGTTCCTATCCTCAAGGAATTCATAGTCTAGTGAAAGGACTATGCCATTAAGCTCTACCACAATCAGGTTTTTTTTAAACAATAAAAACACATGAAACTTTCAGAATTCCCAAGGTTAGGAGTAAGTAAAGGACAATAACATGTCGTCTCCCTTAGGCGAGTTTTCTGGATGAAGAAGAAGATACCCTTCCTTTCCACTGATACATTTCAGGCTAATATTTCTAAAATATCTCCTGCAGAATGCCAATCCTTTGAAACAGTTTTCAAGAAAGATAGGGGAGGGTTCCTCATGGTCAAATAAGTTTGATAAAATCTATATTCTACATGCCCTACTTGTAACTTCACAGCTCATATTAACATGTTGAAGAAAGCTAATAATTTCTGCAACAAAAGAGATCTGCCTACCTTTGCTTAACACAGTATTTATTGTGCAAAGTTATTTTTTCATATGTCCCATTTTTCACTAATATCTATGAACATCCCATAGCTTTAAGAAACAGTGTTTAGTCTGAAAGGGACCAGAAGAAGTCTCTAAAAATAAACACAAGTGTAATAGAACGCCAAATTGGAATTTTTAATGGGGCAGCAAGATACAATAGATAAGAAATTCTAAAATAATGTTTCAGAGTAAGAAGCAGATTTTCAAAAGGAAGTATTTAGGGGGAGCCAGTTTTATGCCTCCAAAAATCTCTTCCTACAAGGAGTTTATAAAAAGAATTGGAAGTGTGGGGGTTGAGAAAGAATGTTATAAGGAGGATTTATTTGAGAGAACTGTACTGAATGTTTTCCCCATTCCCACAGTGAGGAGAGCTTCAGGGGGATGACTCAAGGAACTCACGAAGTGCTCCCTAAAGTTGGAAATTATGGACAGTGTTGGACTCCAGCCTGGAAATCTAGAACACAAGAGACACAGATGGTGAATTGATTTGGTGGTGGATTAAAAAAGAGTAGTTGCTTTGTTGGGAAGGCTGGTACTCCTTGAGCTTGCCAGGGCAAGGATTAATGCACATTTCCTGAGGACCACATGTGGGCCACATGAAGAGAAAGTGAGCCAGGAGCTATTTTCAAGATCTTTTCCAAAAGGACTACCTGAAAAAATTATGAGACCATGATGTTGAGAGTTAGTGTGAAGTGGACCATTGAAAAACCCACCCAAGTAAGAAAGAAGCAGATGAAGGAAGAGAATACACAGCCAATGTTATAAGAGTTTCAGTTAGAAAGGCCCAACTGAATAGGCTCTCAAGAACCCACCAAAGAGCTCACAGGGGAAAGAGTCTAATAAAGCCACTTTACAACTGTACCAGTCAAGTAACTACTTTCCTGTGGAAGGAAGAACTTTTAGCTATGGCTCAGGTAAGGAGATCAACAAAGCTTATCCCCCCCAGAGCAACTATAAATCTAGATATAATTGACAAAAACAAACATTTCAGCACTCTGAAAATCAATCAAAGGCATATAACAGTCTGAGAAGTATTTATACTTTAAAAACTGCTAAACTTTGGGTAAGAATAATAGAACTTTTTGGTGTTCTACCTTGTGACTAAGTCGAATTATTGGCTGACCACTATACTAGGCAGACACAAGGATGACCCTTAGAAAGTCAATCTTATAAATAAAAGTTTGAATATTAAAAACAAAACTGGCTGGGCATGGTGGCTCCCACCTGTAATCCAAGCACTTTGAGAGGCCGAAGTGGGCAGATCACAAGGTCGAGATTGAGACCATCCTGGCCAACATGGTGAAACCTCGTCTCAACTAAAAATACAAAAATTAGCTGGGTGTGGTGGTGCGCGCCTGTAGTCCCAGCTACTCGGGAGGCTGAGGCAGGAGAATTGCTTGAACCCGGGAGGCAGAGGTTGCAGTGAGCCGAGATTGCACCACTGCACTCCAGTCTGGCACCTGGCGACAGAGCAAGACTCTGTCTCAAAAAAAATAAAAAAAAACCACTGAGCTGAGATATCATTGTTCACATGCTACAGATTTCACTGATTCTGCCAAAGCAAGTTATAAAACAAGCAAACGAAATAGCAACCTTCATGGGTAGAAAAATTAGAATCCAAAGTTGTTATAACAGATCATCTAAAATGTCTAGTTTTCAACAAAAAAAAATCCAAGATATATAAATAGTAAAGTGTGATTCATATGAAAAAAAAATTATATCAACAGAAACTATCTTGAGTGTCCTCAAATGCTGCATTTAGAAAACAAAGACTAAGTAGCAGTTACTATAAACATGTTTAAAGAACTAAAGAAAGCAATGCTTAAAGAATGGAAGGAAAGAGCAGCAATAATCAACATGTAGCGATTCTAAATTAGGACACAGAAATTATTTTAAAAGAAACTAATAAAAATTGTGGAGTTGAAAAATAGAGCTAAAATAAGGGACCCAGTAGAAAATTCAAGATGGCAGAAGACAGAATCATTGAACTTGAGGATAGATTAATAGAATCACCAATCTGAAGAACAAGGAAGAAAAAAACGAAGAAAAGTAAATGGACCATCACAGACCAGAACTGTAGAACAACATAAATTGTGCCAAAATATATGTAATGAGAGTCCCAGGAGAGATCAGATAGAGATAGTAAAAACATTTGAAGACATAGTGGCATAAAATTTCCAAAGTTTGATGAAAATCTTTAATCTGATCCAAGAAGCTCAACAAACTCTAAGTGAGATAAAGAAATTCACACCTAGACATATCATAAACTCTTGAAAGACAAAGATAAAATCTTGAAAGAAGCAAAAGAAAAATGATTCATTATACACAGGAAGAATCAGTATGATTAATGGCTGACTTTTCATCTGAAACAATGGTGTCCAGAAGGCAGAGAAATGACATTCAAAGTGCTGAAAGGAAAATATTGTTAACCAATAATTCTATATCCAGCAAAACTGTTCTTCAAAAATTTAGGCAAAATACATCAAAACATAGCTAAAAAATAAACATAAGACAAAATGTTACCCCTTAAAAATTTATTTAATACACAAAGCATGCAGCCAAGGAGGAATAGGAGACATGGGAAAAAATAGTAAAACGGCAAATGTAAATACAACCATAAAATTAAGTACATTAAATATAAATGGCCTAAAAAAATAAAAAGGCAGAGATTTTCAGATTGTATTTAAAAAACAAGAATCAATTATATGCCACCTGCAAGAAACACATCTTAGGTTTGAAGTTACAAGTAAGTTGAAAGCAAAAGAATACAAAAGTTGTATAATGCAAACATATCCATAAAGACCTGAAGTGACTATTATTATCAAACAAAATAAACTTCAAAACTTAAAATAGTTTTAGAGACAAAGAAGGATGTTTCACAATAAAAAAAAAGGTCAATACATAGGAAGATGTAAAAAATAACAAGAGAATCCCTAAAATTCATATAAAAGCAGACAGAATTGAAAGGAGAAATAGATAATTCAACAATAGAGTTTGAAGATTTCAATATCTGATTCTCAATAATTGATCAAGTTACTAGACAATAAATCATGAAGGATTTAGAAGACTTGAACAATTCTATCACCAACTTGACACCACTAACATTTTGGGTATGTGTGTGTGTGTGCCTGTACACACTGCTTTGACTGTATCCCCTCCAAAATTCCGATGTTACCAAAGTGATGGTATTAATGGATAAGACATTTAAGAGGTGATTAGGCCATGAGGGATCCTCCCTCAGAAGGGGATTAAGACCCTTATAAAGGAGGCTTCATGCAACATTTGGCTAGCTTGCCCTTCACATTCTGCCACATGAAGGCATTTCTCCCTTTCAGTTCTCAGACAATCAAACTTGCTGGTATCTTGATCTTGGACTTCCAACACTTCAAAACTTTGAGAAAATTAATTTCTCTTAATTATAAATTACCTGATCTCAGGAATAGTCAAATACTGCATAATGACATTTCAGTCAGCAATGGACTGCATATATAACAGTGGTCGCACAAAATTATAATACTGTATTTTTACTGTACCTTTTCAATGTTTAGACATAAAATAATTATTATTATATTACAATTGCTTACAGCATTCAGCACAGTAACATACTATACAGGTTTGTAGCATAGGAGCAATAGACTCTACCACATAGCATAGGTGTATAATAGGCTATACCACCTAGGTTCACATAAGTACACTCTAGGTTATTGGCATAATGATGAAATCACCTGATGATGCATTTCTCAAAACATATCCTTGTCATTAAGTGATGTGTGACTGTATTCTGTTATAGCAGCACAAATGGATTGATGGGTGTGTGCATGTGTGTGTGTGTGTGTGTGTGGGTGTGTGTGTGTTGTGTTTGTTTTGTGGCCTAGTATATGGTATTTCCTGAAGAATGTTTCAGATGTGCTTGAAAATCATACGTATTCTGTAGCTATGGGTGACTATTTTATTATTATGAAATATCTCCTTTGTCTCTAATACTATTTCTAGTCTAGCACACCTGGAATATTCTTCAGGACAAAAACCACATACTAGATCATAAAACAAGTCTCAATAAATTTTAAAGGATTTAAATCATAAACTGACAACAAAGGAATTAAATTATAAAACAATGACAAAAAGAAATTTGGGAAATCTTCAATTATTTGGAAATTTAACAATAACAATACACTTTTAATGTGCATGGATTAGAACACTCAATATTGTTACAATGCCTACAATGCCATTTCTCCCCAGATTGATCTATAGACTCAGTATACAACCTATAAAAATCTCACCAGGCTTTTTGGTTGTTTTTGTGTTTTGGCAAAGAAAGAATTAGCAACCTTATCAAAAATTTATATAGAAATGCAAATGATGTAGAATAAGCAAAATGAATATGAAAATAAGGGACAAACTTGGAAGATTTACACTATGTGATTTCATTACTTACTATAAAGCTACAACAATCAAGACAGCGTGGTGTTTGGTATATAAGAAGGGCCATATAGAATTTATACATGATCTAATTATAAATCACTGAAGTAGAATTAAAAGTTTAGAAATAAAACTTTACATTTCCATATAATTGATTTTTGACAGTTCCATTGGGAAATGATAGTTTTTCAACAAAAGGTGCTGAGACTATTGGAAATCCAAATTAAAAATAAATAAACTCAGTTAGATGATAAATAGTCTTAAATGAAGGAAATAAAACTATGAAACTTCTTAGGATATAAACAGGAGAAAAATCTTTGTGACCTTGGTCTTAGCAAAGAATTCTTAGATATGATCCCAAAAGCACAATTCATTAAAGAAAATTAATACACTAGACTTCATCAGAATTTAAAATTTCTTCATTTCATGAGACACTGTAAAAATGAAAAGACAATAAAAATAAAAAGGCAAGCCATATATGAGTAAAATGTTTTCAAATCATTTGTCACATAAAAGATTTGTATTCAGAAAATACGAGGAACTCTTACAACTCAATAAGAAGAAGACAAACAACCAAATTAAAGGTTCAAATAGACATTTCACCAGAAAAGTTACACAAATGGCTAGTAAGTATATGAAGAGACCTTACTAGGTCTCATTATCATTATCAGGGAAATGCAAATTAAAACTACAATGAGATACCTTTACACACCCACTGGAATGACTGCAATAAAAAGACAGATAATAATAATTGTTGGTAAGGATATGGAGAAACTGGAAACTTCATACATTACTAATGAAAATGTAAAAACAGTTTGAGTGTTTCTTAAAATCTTAAATACCAACTTATCATTTAACCCATAAATTCCTCTTCTAAAAACAAACCCAAGAGAAATAAAAGAGATATCCACTCAAAGACATGTATGTGAATGTGCCTTAGAGCATTGTTCATAATAACCAAAAACTGAAAATAATCTAAGTGTTCATCAACTGGTGAAGGAACAAATAAGATGTGGTATATCCATATAATAGAACAGTATTTAGCAATAAAAAGCACATTTCTGGCTAATTTTGTAGAGACAGGGTTTTGCCATGTTGCCCAGGCTGGTCTCTTGAGCTCAGGTGATTAACTCACCTTGGCCTCCCAAAGTGCTGGGATTATAGGTTTGAGCCACTACATCCAGCTGGACATTGTCTATTGATGTTTGGTGAGCAGTATTCAGTTCCCACAACAGAAAGATGAAAAGTCCGCAAGGCTGTAGACTTGTAAAGTGGTAAAGACTAGGGATTCTGGAGTCAGACTGCAAGATACCTGGACTGAAATGTAAGTCCCATGCTTTCTAAGATGTGTGAAGTTGGCCAAGTCATTTATAACTTAACCTCTCCAAGAGGGGATAATGAAATTTATCTATTAATTATAACCACTAACAGGTGTAATAGTTATCTAAAAGTTATACTGACCTTATAAGATTGTTATAAAGATCAAATGAGTCAGCTGAGCACAGTAGCTCACGCCTTTAATCCTGGCACTTTGGGAGTCCAGGGTGGATCACTTGAGGTTAGGAGTTTGAATCCAGTTTGGCCAACATGGTGAAACCTTGTCTCTACTAAATACAAAAAAATTAGCCAGGAATGGTGGTGGGCACCTGTAATCCCAGCTACTTGGGAGGCAGGAGAATCACTTGAACCCACGAGGCGGAGGTTGCAGCGAGGTGAGATTGTGCCACTGCACTCCAGCCTGGGCAACAGAGCAAGACTTCATCTCAAAAAAAAAAAAAAAAAAAACAGTTTGAATGAGTTACATGTGTAAGGACAGGGCCAAGTTACAAAGTGCGGACTCAACAAATGATTCACTTTTCTTACAGATGACCAGAATACAGATGTCACCGGACTTGGACAGGAAGACTGTGCATGAGGCTCATGAGAGGACTGTAGATTAAATATGGAGGTTGGACTCTATATGCCTCTGACTTGAGGTATGGGTGAAGAGGAGCAAACCTAGGATGTGTTTAAGTGACCACTCTGCCATTTCAATCTGTGAGACCTGGGGCAAGTCATGCACAATCTCTGGACCTGTTATCTCAGATGTAAAACAATAGGGCTGATCTCTTGATTTCCTGGGCCTCTTCCATCTCTGGCAGTCTAAGACTGTATGTTGACTCCGAACGGCCATTCAGTGTGTGTCTCTCCCTCCCTGCAGCCACAAGAGCCAACCCCTAATCCCAGCAGAGAGAGCATCAGCCAAGTCCCTGCAGCTTTTTACACCAGAAGTAGGTCCAGCAAAGACCTGAAAGGGGCTTTTAGTATTTATTACAGTTCTGGCAATAGCTGCCACACATACAACTAAACTATTTTAAGCCCTGGCCTTTTGAAGAGTGGGTGGATTTTAAGACAAACTGACTAATGAGGTATATGTTAGCATTGCCACAAAAGCAAAACAGTCAGATTTCCCAACACAATGCCAAGTTTGGGCTTGGAATTTGTAGGATTAGATGGGAAGCCCGGTGGTCATTCCATTTCTCACGCCCTACAGTCTTGGCTTTCTAGCCAACCAGCACCTCACCAAGCCTAGTAAGGGGAGCCTCTGGAGGGTCCCCATTGGGGGTGTAGGGGTGGGGACAGTAACAGTCCTTCCTTTTACTCTCCAGGCCCTAAGTTAAGAGGAAAGACACCACAGACACTTAAACAATTAGGGAATAATTTAAAACAAATGTGTACTGGAGTCCACATAGTGCAAAGAAGAATTGGTTTAATATGCAGTAAAGCAAGAGTCTCCCTAATGCTGCTTCTTTCACTGGGGAAAAGAGACTCCTTCCTGCACTGAACACTCCCAGGATTTGGCTAAATTCTCCCCACCCCCACCCACCATCAAACACACACAGGCCCCTTATTATTTTATTTGCTGTCCCAAAGCAGCCTCTAGCCCAGTGGAACTGCCTTTGAACACAAATTCCCTGGTGTGCCAGCAAAGTAAGTTTTGGCTGCATATAGCAAAAGATCCATGGGTAGGGATTCCAAGGCTATGGCATACAGGGTGTGAAAATGTACCAGGAGTAACCAGGGATGAAGCCACCCTGTTGGACCTTCCAGGACCATGACTCTGACCTCAGGTAAGCAAGGAGGAGCACATCTGCCCTAAGCTTCCTGTTGGCTTCCTTATTGGGCATGTATCATTTTTCATTCATCCAACCTACAAAATATTTCCCTAGCCCTGAGCAGTCACTGTGTGCCAAGCACTGTGCTAGGGAATAGTGTGACAAGGCAAGTAAGGTCATACTCTCGTGATGCCCACAGTCTAGTGGGGAAGGTAGAAAAGAAATAAACAAATCAATTAAAATTATAGTTAAGTGGTGTGTAGGAAACAGTCAGACTACTGTGATAGAGAATAGCAGGAGTGACCTACTTAACACAGGGTGTTAAGGACACAGCTAGAATTCCACAGGCAAGGGAGGGGGAAAACAAACATGGAGAACATGGAGAAAGTCTCAGGCCAGCCAGGATTCTCAAGCAGCAGATAGAAACGCTGGCAGACCTCCTGAGCGTGGCTGTGGCCAACCCAGTGGCCATCAGCCACACTATGCAGGGACCAGGTGGACTGAAGTGAATGCACGTGGCACCTGTGCCAGGCAGGCCCTGCACAGTTCTGCTAAACCTGTGCAGCAGAGATGAGGAGGCCTATTTAATGCAACTGAGGCTCACTCAGGAGAGCTATAGTGACTGGTGTCTGCTTCAGATCAAACAGCAAGAAAGAAGCAAAGCTGAGATTTTAAGTCAGGGCCTTGAAAACCAAGTGCAGGCCCTTTGTACACACAGCAGCTCAACTGAAAAGAGAAAGCTGACCTATTTTTGGAGCATCCATTTGAGTTAGGGAGTACAGGACACCCGCCTAGCCTGAAAAACTCAGTGCCCACAGAGAAACAACAGCCCTACAGGGGCCACTACGGCCACAAAAGGATCACATTACACTCCCCAGACCTAATTGCTTTACAGACTAAACAGCACAATTTACAGTCCGCTCTGGGATAATGACGTCTCCCCCTCCAGTTCCGCTCTGTTCCGAGGGATTCCAGCATTTTCCTCAGAGACATTAGACAGAGGCCTGCATGACTGAGGATCTCTGTACTCAAAGGCAACCATTGTGAAAGACCCCAAGGAGGGGCCTGTCCGGAGGAAGAGGAGCTAAGCACTGTTGCAGGCTTGAGCTCAACTGAGGGGCCACCCCAGATAAATCTCGCCAGAGCTCATCTGGAAAGGACATGATGACATAGAGGTCAACCAGAAAGCTGACAAATTAACTGCCTCGTGCTCATTCAAGTCTTTAAATAATCAAATAACTCAAACCAAGGTAGACAGTCTTAATCCCCAGAAATAGCGGGCTTTATAAATCACCCACGGAAAACTATTTCTTTACTTCCCTCAAGTCTCCCTTTTTAGTAGAAAGTAGTCATTTCTGAAAGATTAAAAGTAAGCCTTTCCAAACAAGTCAGATTGTCTTTCTGTGGTCATCACTTTAAAAAATAACACCTGAACTTCTTAAAGGGTTCTTCCCTTTTCGTACAGAGTAGCATCTTCATCCATTTCTAGGCCATGCTCTTTCATTATAACCAGAAGGCCACATGTTCTGAACGCCATGACCTGATGTATAGGAATGTCAATGTGAGCATTCTCACTGCTCTTATTTAAAGGTGTCCCCCAATGTGTCAGTGAAAGAATCAACAAAGTCACTGCCAGTGGGCTTCCCAGTTATCTTTATTCCCTACATTTTTTCCCAATTTCCCTTTGAAGCTAACAAAAAGTAGATACATGCTGGAAAAAATTTGGGGACATAAACCAAAAAAAATGAGTTGAAGTTAAGCTAGTACCATGTTTATCTACTCAAGGAGTTTTCATCAATTGTTCAGTGGTCTGCGTTTCCATTCAGGTTGGACATACAACTATCATTGTCCTTCTAGTGAGGTCAGATCACAGCCACTTACGGGGCCAGAACTCTGTCCACTTTATTCTTAGTCTTAAGTGTCCCTGGGGCGCCTTCCCACTTTGCTGCTGAAGTAGTGAGTCCACGGCAGAAATAATCCTGCTGGTTGGGTTCTATGAAACATCTCAGGCAATACACGTATCTATAGCAAGAGCCAACATCAGACAGTAATTTAACTAGAAGGCAGACTCAGGAGGGTGACGTGTCTGGGTTTGAATCTGTTTGCCATGCCTTAGTAGCTATGTGGTTAGGTTTTCAGGTGACCTAACCTCTCTGCAAAATGGGAATGAAAGAAATGATGACAATGTAATTCATATGCGCCACAGAGCATGGTACACAAAACACCAGCTACGTTGTTATAGTAATTATTATCATCATTATCTTCAATGTAAACAAGCCTGGAATGAATATCACTGAAGTATGCTCTTTAATAAAAATGGATTTCTTCATTCAACAAAATCACATATCCATAAATCATTGATATATTATTTTCTACCTTTTCATCTGACAAATCCAGAAAATAAATAAACTCATACATATAAATGAAATACCTCTGTAAACATGGTGATGGGAGGGAACGATGGTGTGAATAATCCTACCTGGCAGATAATCAGGATTTGAATGTTCAGCATATACAATACCTGCTGTGTAGACAGACCTGGACATTCCTTGCTGGTCCCCACAGTAGGATAAAGGGTGTGGCTCCAAAAGGCAGGGCAGTGTGAATAGGAGCTGGCTCCTGTCGGTCCCGCTTCTGCCTCAGCAAGAGCACTTTTAGGACAGACCACCAGCCCTCCAGATCCTAACTGACGGAGTGAAAGGATGAGATGTTCAGGTCAGAGTCCAAGGGGTCAGTTTCAAACCCAAGAGCCAGAGCTTGGGCACCCAGAAAAGCCGGGTCAGAGACAAGAATCTGGGCAGGGGAGCTGGCTCATGGCTGTGAACTGACCTCAATATAAGGCTGAGATAATGTCGAGGCTCCCAGATGGTCCCCTGGGTGCCTTTCCACCCTTCCTCTGCACACCTGCTACCTGTGTGGGTGTGATTTCAGTTGCTTGCCCCTGCACCTCCTCTTTGGAGGCTTGTTTTCTGGCTACTGGAGCCACTTTGGCCTCTCACACAAGAACTGGAATGTCTGCTTCTGACCCTCTCCTCACCTGCAAAAGCCCTTAACCCATGACTGTGGGGTGGGGAACACAGACGTTTGGATCATTGGCCTCTGGTTGCAATTTCTGAGGCAGGGCCTATGCTGAGTCCTTCCCCCATTAGACCTGCACCTGAGCTGGCTCCTTGCTTCTCTTCCTTTACTTCCCTTCCCAGACTCTCCCTCTTTTATGGATAACCCCAGGAGTAATTTCTTTTTTTTTTTTTTTTCCTTCTTTTGAGACGGAGTATTACCCTGTGGCACAGGCTAGAGTGTGGTGACACGATCTTGGCTCACTGCAACCTCAATCTCCTGGGTTCAAGAGATTCTCCCACCTCAGCCTCCCAAGTAGCTGGGATTACAGGCACATACCACCATGCCTGGCTAATTTTTATATTTTTAGTAGGGATGGGGTTTCGCCATGTTGGCCAGGCTGGTCTTGAAATCCTGGCCTCAAGTGATCTGCTTGTCTCGGCCTCCCAAAATGCTGGGATTACAGGTGTGAGCTACCATGCCTGGCCCATAATTTCTTAATAAATTACTCATATGTAAGTCCTTAGGTCTGCTCCTGGAGAACTCTACCTAAGACCTGGGTCAAGGCCAGAGCCTAGAGCCTGTGAAGCTTCTGAACTCACCCCTAAAATTCTTTTCCCTTTAGCGAGATATAGAATCCACATTTCCCTTTCTACATGTCTTTTGAAATTTGATCGCTTTTAAATAAACCAAGTCTCTTTCTTGCATTTGCCCCATTCTGACCCTTGGCTTTTATTCTTCCTCAAACCTGCAGCACACTACAGTGGCACATGAGGCTCTGAGGCTGAGTGCACCATCTCCCAAGTGGTCAGACAAACCTCCTGATTCTGATTCCATGCCAGTTGGTGGAGCTACTGCAGGTGAGACACTGGGTCCTAGTCTCACCAGCAGTACCCCTGTACACACTTTCTGTGATGGGTAGTTCGGCTTTGGCTGTTGTTCTACATCCATACGTTAGCCTGATCCAATCATGAGTGAGAGTCCTTTCGGCACTGGGACTCCTGATTGGCCCACAACTTGTTCCCTAACTCTAATTTCCTCAGCAAGGTGCCTTGGTGTATATCCAGGACCTACACTGAGCCAGAAGGTCTGCTTTATCTCTTGGAGGATAAAGCCCTGTTTAGTTCTTCACCAATCCTCCTTGCTGATGAGACCTTTGGAGAAGACAAGTAAGGAGGCAAAGAAAGTCCTCATTCTTGCATTCTCTCTAGTCTCTCATCTGTGTGTAGAGGGTAAGCTGGGAACCCAAGCTTGGGAGAGATGACAGAATTCAGCTTCATCAGGATGAAGCAAGTGTTGTATCTCTTGGAAACCTAAGTGAGCAGTGTGAGCTCAGTGTCATAAAGAGAACCAGCACTCAAGCAAAAGATTTCTCAGCAAGGCAAATTTACTTCAGCAGAATGGTGTCGCTCATACTTCTGGCTGCTGCAAGAGCACATCAGACAAGGGAAGGAAGGGGATTTTAATCCCTAATGCAGTCAGTCCCTGCTTCTGTGTCCTGTCTCCATTGGCTGGAGCTGGACCACACAATCTAAGCTAACTCAATTGGCTACTCTTTAAAATTAAATATAGCTAATTAGGTGGGAAGGGAGAGGCTGTCCGTTATAGTACAAGGCATGTTTGGGCATGTCAGGGCATGGCAAAGGCAGGGAGTGGGAGGGTAGTTTCAGTAGGATGAACAGTTATAGAGCAAGTGGTGAAGCAGACTCTTTTCAAACAAGGCACAGATTAGGACTGGCAGGAGAAGTTGTTTGCTAAGTAGGTAACTAGGAGCAGGAAGGTACAAGGAAGTTGACCTTAAGAATAAAGAACAGGGAAGTTAAACAAGCTGAACTTTTGAAGAGAAACTTACTGTCTAACAGCAGTGAGGAACTGGGTAGGATACACACTGGGAGAAAAGCGGAAACTTATCAGGGGCTCTGGCAGCCATGGCCAATGCCATAAAGAAGTCCCAGTAAGTCTTAAGTAGCCATAAATAGCCAATCAACACTTATGAGCACTACTGAATAGCATTATGATGTTCTGAGTTGATATAATTTTAGCCATAAGCAAAGAAACCTATTCTTTAGTCAAAATGTGCATTCTTATTATAGAAGAGGTAGGTTCTTGTTGGTTGGTGGGTTGGTTGTTTTGTTTTAGTTTTCTTGAAATACTGAAAACAGCTCATCACTTTTGATGGACACTTACAGCCTGGAAACCGTAGGCAAAAGGCAGGGGTTTCAAGGGTTGTTGCCATCCCTGATGATGTCTCCAGTGGGAGGCTTGAGGCAGGTCAAAATAGAGCTGGCTGCACTGAATTTCCCTAATTCCTTCTCCCCCTACCCCGCCCACAACTCCAACCACTGACAGACCCCTGCTAAAATATGGGCTACTGTGAGGGTGGTGAGAAAGCCTAAAGGTAGCCTTTGGGGATCAGGGCCAGTCTACACCTCTCTTGCTTTCCAATGGTTCAGATAGGCAAAGGGTGGACTGCACTAGAGTCAGAAACAAGCGTGTTCCCCTGTGACCCTGGTCTCACAGATCAGGACCAGGCCATTCCCCAACTCCCTAGCTGCACATTTGCTTTGGTGTTTCTCTCTACAAAAAGGAGACAAATAAACATCAGCAAACCTACCTTGCAGGCAAAATAAGAGGCTCATTCCAAAATATCACAGGGAAGCAATAGTTAGGTGTCTTCTCTCATATGTCCCAGCATCTGTACATGGCGCTTCTGTAGATAGCAGAATGTGTCTGGAATCTCCAGACAGTAGACTCAGCTGGGCAGATTGGGGTTGGGATATTTGGCTGCAACACAAATGGCTTC
This sequence comes from Cacajao melanocephalus, assembly GCA_963573385.1. Taxonomy (NCBI): domain Eukaryota; kingdom Metazoa; phylum Chordata; class Mammalia; order Primates; family Pitheciidae; genus Cacajao; species Cacajao melanocephalus. Next base: position 47,037 of record CAUYLG010056444.1, read on the forward strand.
CCTCCATTGTACACTACTTGTTTCTTTTTATCTTGCTCCTAACTTTTTATGGGAATCTGCATGTAAGGCCAAAGTTATAATGCCAGCAAGCACACAGTGTATCCATGGGGAAATCATTATTCTTGTGTGTTTGAAGCGCTTGTTTGAGCCATCTTTAAATTATTTCTTTGGAAATAGGTCTGGCTTAAATGTGTTTATCCCTTTGCCTTTGTTAGCCCTTGTTTGCATTCACTGGGCATTAGTAACAGATGAGCACAGTTACATTAAGGTATTTAGCTCTTTGAGGCAGTATAGCTGCTTTCACATTTCTAGCCTAGATAAAATCAACAAGAATCAGGGAAGGATGCTATGGCTAGAAGCCCAAGGAAAGTGATGTTGGGTTTGTCTGAAGATAGACAAATCACTATGGAGAAGCTTGAGGTTGTATCGTCATTTATATAACTTAATGTATGTGTGTGTGTAGACATGTGTTCATTGTTAATATTAAGATACATTAATACACACACTTTTTTATTTCTGGAATACAGTAGATATTGTGGGAGTCCCAAATTGGAAGTGAGGAAATGAGGGGATAATAAATAAGATGTTCAGAAACCTAAAATAAAAGCAGGTTGGAAGTTCCAAGTTGGGCCTTTTCTAATCCTTGTCTGAGCCTGAATAAGTCACTTTGCTTCTCTGAATAGTGGAAAATGTGGACCAGAACCAAGAGCTCCCCTATTCCCCCAAATTGGATTTTCCATGGTTCTAAAATACAGAGAAGTTAGTGGTGAAAAGAATTCCTAAGTTGGCCAGGCAGATCAGCTCTCCTGGAATTAGAAGGTGTGCTTCAAGTGGGAAATGGAGAGGCAGGTGATATAACATTATAGTTCATACTATGGGTTCTGGAGCTTGACAACAGGAGTTCAAATCCAGCTCTGCTGCTTCCTAGCTATGCAGCTTTCAGCCAGTTTTTAACTTCTCTGTGACTTTATATCCTCATCTGTCATCTGTAAATTGGGACTGATGGTGATAGTGACCTCAGAGGGCTTAAAGGAGGAATAAATGAGTTAATGTGCATAATGCATCTATAATTGTACCTGCTCACATAGTAAGTGCTCAGTGGATACTTTTTGTGTGTGTGTGTGTGAGATAGAGTCTCACTCTGGTGCCCAGGCTGGAGTACAGTTGTGCAATCTCAGCTCACTGCAACCTCCACTTCCTGGGTTCAAGCGATTCTTGTGCCTCAGCCTCCCAAGTAGCTGGTGCTACATGCGTGCACCACCACACCCAGCTAATTTTTGTATTTTTAGTAGAGACAGTGTTTCACCATGTTGTCCAGACTGGTCTCAAACCCCTGACCTCAAGTGATCCTCCCACCTTGGCCTCCCAAAGTGTTGTGACCACAGGCATGAGCCACTACACCTGGCCACAGTGGATACTTTTTAATGTAAGAATATAACCATACTTACATTTATGTGTGTATGAATACATAGATTGCTCTGGTGTAGCCTGAAAGTCTATCAGTGAGTGTGCCAAAGAGTGTCAGATACCTCACAATAGCCTTTCTCCTTTAGGGAAAAAATCCTTGCCCACAGAGGTAGGATTCAAAGCTTGGGAAGCTAGTTCCAGAGCCTGGACTGCAGGGGTGTGAGGAAAGTTGACAGGCTATAAGGTTAGGAAGGCTAGTTGGGGTCAAAGTATGAAGGACAAGTCTTGTCTGTGTCCTGCAGATATCAAAGAAGCCTTGGGAGCTTTAGAACAGGGGCGTGGCTCAATCCAGAACATTTAGGGAGGTCCAGGGAAGGATGGAGGATGATCATGGTGGCCAGAGGCTGTGGCAGGGAAGTTGTTTTCATCTTCCAAGTGAGTGATGAGGGAGACAGTGATAGTGAGGATGCAGATGAGGGTGTGATCTAAGCACTAGGGAATTCAGAGTCTGAATTCTCTAACATAGGAGAATTGCCAGTGGTCACGCCAATGACCAAGGTAGAGAATGAACCAGGGGAGGCATTTCTGAACAGGAGAACATGATAAGCTCAGTTTGGGATATTTAATGAGACATGCTCAGTGGTTATTAAAAGGGGAGTGTGTTGCTCAGAAGAGCGATCCAGGCTGAACATAGAAATTGAGAGTGGAGAGAGGCATCTTCATTAAAGTGGAGGCCAAAGCCTTGGGGAACCTCACAGAACAGAAGAGAGAATGGCAGGAAGCCAGCATGCAAGGGCTTCTGCTCATCTTTCAGTACATCCAAGGCATCAGATGCTAGCACTGGGAACTCTATTAGTTCCCAGATTTTCACAGTGTCCTGGTACCCTTTGTGGCTTCCTCTGAACCAAGCATGGGGACTGCCATCTAACGCCATCTGCCATCTAGCGCCTTGGCTCCCTTACAAAGCCCTCCTAGTCCCTGGACTAGGATACTATTACCAACCACTGACCACACTGTCCATCCCTCCCTATGATCTCCATCCATGGTGGGCAGCCTCTCTCTGTTCAGTTCTCATTCCCAGATGAGCCGGAGACTCTTTCAGAAGAGACCAGACTAGGGAAGATTCTGCCTTGATCTTCCAACCACAGGAGAGGCCCCCTCATGCTGCACACAGATGCAGCCAGCTGCGCCAAATGGTATTTGAGGTGCAGGCAGGCAGGAGAGGAGGTCTCTTCAATGCTCCTGGTCTTCTGTGTTCCTGTCAACTGAATCTCTACAAGGACATTACTCAGCAAAGAAGTTTAATACAGCAACTGCTGTTACATTTTTAAATCCCACTTAGTTCCCCTCATTTCCAATTTCTGGGTTTTTTTTTAAATCTATCTTTTAATTCAAGGGTTGTGGGGAATTGGGGGTGGAGGGGAGTGCACGCATAGGGAGGATTGTTAAGAGCACTGACATTAAATATTTTAGGTAGGAGAGGCCAGGAAAGGTTAAAACCTAACAGTTCTAAAACAGGAGATGGGTTTTCTCAGGCTGCTGCATCATCTGTACTGACAGGCTGTGTTCTCCTGCTTCCCAGAAAGGCCAGTGAGCAGCATCCTCACAATCCATCAGTCTTTGAGGTGCTTTTATGTGAAGCTGCCCTCTCTCTACAGTAAGAGCATGGCAAAAGAGAAGGCTTCAAAGTATAGCAAGAACTATTTGGATTAGACATAAGAAAGAACTTCTCGGCAGTGAGAATCATTAGGAGAAAATACTAGAAACTATTTATCTGAGGTCATTTAGATGTAGTTTCATTGGAAGGCAAAAGAATGAGTGAGACAAAAGTTTCTTTCCAGACCTAGTAATGCATACCTTAGAAGAAAATTAAATATTCCTAAATTCTGGGGGAAAATTAGTTGGTGTAAGATCACGGTGAAATGGCTGATGCCTGCGTGGGTTTTGGAGTCCAACAAACATAATGTTACATCCAGCTTCAGCACTTGTTAATTGTCTGGCCTTGCCTAAGTGGAAATAACCCCATCAAGCCTTGATTTTTTCATCCTCATCTGTAAACTAGGGTAAATAGGGATCAAAGTGAACTTACCAGATTATTTTCCCTACTAGAGAAAACATACATAAAGCAATCCACACGTAGTAGGTACTTAGTTTTTTAAAACGTAGACTGGGTTTTCCATTTATTTCTGCTTTTCTCTGTGCATACTAAAGCCTCAAAGCACTTAGCTCTGGTTTCTATTACAGTTGAAAATGCATTCAGATCTGCTTGGGAGTGAGCACAGATTCTCAGGGTGAAAAACAAACTGCATTGTCTGCTTGTTTATAATTAGTGACATATAAGCCATGACATCGAGAACTGACTGTGACTGGTGAGGGAAACAAAGCTGTGGCTCTTTTCCAATGCCGCTGTGAAGTATCTAGTTTATGCTCTGGTTTAGGCTGCAGAGCCTTTATGACACCAACATCCATGGCTTACTGTCATGGAAGCGTGGTCCAACTCCCAGTGAAAATGCCCAAATGACCCATGGGGAGCAGAGTGAGGAAGAATTTCACATCAAAGTAAAGTTAAAGGCAATCCTTCATGTTTTCATTATGTCTCCAGCGTTCACCATATTGCTTCTCTTGTACACAACTTCCATTCCCTCTTTTGGCCCAGAAGCAGATTTTTTAAACTCACTATCCTGGAAACCTCTCAAAAGCCAAGGTGGTGATGTTGCCATTGCGTTTGTGAACTCAAGGGAACAAGAATGGCAGGACAGCATCTTCTGATAAAGTGTTGTATTTGGCAAACAAAAAGGACCCATCACTTTCGGGTCTTTCCAGAGCAGCATGGATCCATTGGTACCATCTCATCTGCACCATCACTGGAACTCTGCATAAGATGGCTGGCAGAATGGGCATCCTTTGTGATCATGAGCAGATAGGGTAAGCAGTCTTCATGGACCAAGACCCTTCAGTTACACACTCACTGCAACAGTGTGCCTAGCTAACCAAGCTTGCTACATATGCCTCTGAATGACTAAGTTTTTGGGACCATTTTGAATACTAAATGTCATGTCCTTGTAATTTTTGTTCTTGTCCTGTTCTAGAAGGATCTCAGAAATCTTGAAGATGGGAGCCATCAAATTCTTCTCTTATATCACAGACTCCACCCAGTAAAAGTCTCCAGTTGGTATCAAAATTTCCCTGATTAGTTGAAAATGAAATGGGATGAAGAATGGATCTGAAGGGGCAAATGAAAGCTATCTGTCACAGTCACTGAACAGAAATATATTCTACTACCACCTGTCTGGTGCTTGGTAATCTTTCTACTTAATGAATGAAATAAATAAACCCACTGAGATTTGGTTTGTTACACAGCTCACTCCGTTGATCTTGAGAAATGGATCAGAAAGAGCCTCATCTACCCTAGGATAATTAGCATCACCACCATGGAGTTTTCTTAGGTTTTGATGAACTTCTTTTTTGTTTTTTAATTGTACTTTAGGTTCTGGGGTACATGTGCAGTTTATGCAGGATTATTGCATAAGTACACACATGGCAATGTGGTTTGCTGCCTCCATCTCCCAGTCACCTGTATCTGGCATTTCTCCCCATGTTATCCCTCTCCAACCTCCCCACCTCCGCCACTGTCCCTCCCTTGGCCCCCTCAACACAGTGTGTGATGCTCCCCTCCCTATTCAATATCCGCCTGTGAGTGAGAACATGCGGTGTTTGATTTTCTGTTCTTGTGTCAGTTTGCTGAGAATGATGGTTTCCAGATTCATTCATGCCTCTACAAAGGACATGAACTCATCATTTTTAATGGCTGCATAGTATTCCATGGTGTATATGTGCCACATTTTCCTTGTCCAGTCTGTTGTCAATGGGCATTTGGGTTGGTTCCAGGTCTTTGCTATTGTAAACAGTGCCGCTATGAACATACGTGTGCATGTGTCTTTATAATAGAACAATTTATAATCCTTTGGGTATATACCCAGTAATGGGATTGCTGAGTCAAATGGAATTTCTAAGTCCTTGAGCAAGTGCCACACTGTCTTCCACAGTGGTTGAACTAGTTTACACTCCTACCAACAGTGTAAAGGTTTTGGTGAACTTCTTAACATGACCCAATTTGGATATCTGGTTACTAAAGACTAAGCCAAATGTTAGCATTAAAATTTGGCATCATGTTAATGCATTTAGCATAAAGGTAGTGCATGAACTGTGAATTTGGCACAGAAAGACCAGGTCTGATATTTCACACGCAGTAGGAGGTTCATGGGACCTGAATCACTGCAATGAAGTAAAAAGCCACTAAACAGTTCCCTGGTGACTTGAGTTAATCAGATTTCACCAAAGATTTAGCCACACTGTGGAAAAGAATTTACATATGGGAGACATTGGCTTGTAGCCTCTACATTTTGTCTCTTTCTCCTTTGAAGCAAAGTATTTCCTACAGGGTGACTTTTTAAAACTGACCATTTAATTTGGGGAAACAACTTTTTTATATAAAGGGAAAACTCCACTTCATGTGTTTTCCTCCAGCTCCTTCTGACTTTTGGAGGTTATGGATTTTGCTGTTGGGATTTTGCTTTTCCCTCATCAGTTATACAATAAAGTCTTTGTTGTTCAACATTCTATTAACCACAACCCTCTAGTAACCAGCACATTTGTAAATCTCTAGTACAATAATTGTTGTTCATAATCATGACCCAGGGGCTCTGCATGGTCTCAAATGCCTTCTGAACCATCGAAGAGAACATGCTGAAATGAGCTTGCATTCCCAGAGCACACATCAACCAACCACAGAGGGCAGGAGTCCAGAAAGTGCTAGGTTGAAGAAGAACTAAAATAGGAATTTCACATTTGCTGCAGGTACTTCACCCTGTGGATAATGAATAACTACAGGTAATTGGTTAGACCTTTCTCCTGTTTCCGTGCATTTCTTCCTGCACAGTGTAGCCTCAACCGAAATAGTAATGCTTGTGCTCGACTTTTGAAAGCACACAGCTGTAAAGGTGAATGTCAGTGTACCCAATTAAATCAAGGCTGTTTGTGCCTAATTTGTTTTATCCGTTGACAAATTAAAGGTAGTTAAAAAGCTTTTAAAATTTGAAACTTTCTGAGCTTAAGAGTGGGTGAGAGATACCCTCTCTACTTGGCCTCTCCTACATTTTGATTCCCATCTGCGGACCACAGAGCAGCAAACTCGTAGGCCATTTGCATGCCTCGGGATGGACAAAACCAAGCATCACGTGGAACGCTCTGTGTACATGAAAAAATGGGGAAGGTAATCAGGAAAAAGAGGTAGGAATTGAGAGGGACAGTTTTTTTTTTTTTTTTTGAAAGAAAAAGAGAGAAAAGAAAGAAAGGAAGAGTGAAAGAAAGAAGAAAAAAATAATGTAAGAGAGAAAGAAAGAGGAAGAGAAAGAGGGAGCGAGAACGGGATTGTTGTTCTATTGCCCAGGCTAGAATGCAGTCTAAAAATGGGTATTAAAAACCTCTTTATGCCAATAATTGTGTTTAACAATGGAGACAGGAAGGAATAAGGGATGAAAATAACAAACAAGCAGCCAACCAATATTATATTTAAACCTGAGAAATGCTATGCAATTGCTGAGGAGTGATTTACTTCCAATTATATGGTCACTTTTAAAATAGGTGTAATGTGATACTGAGAAAAATG
>CAUYLG010056445.1:0-86847 GCA_963573385.1 Cacajao melanocephalus
ATGTTTCATTAAAATCACATAAAACCTAGGTACAAAAGCACCACTGATTATTGCTCTAGAAAAACTGCATGAAAATTTCAAATATGCACAGTAAAAACACCACAGTATGCACAGGACTAAATTTTAAAGCAAGTGCATGGAATGCTGAATCAATCTTACACACAGCTTCCAATACTAAACTGTTATTTATTTTACTTGAGGATGATGTAAATTTCCAAAAAGCATGACTATGAGAGGGTAAAATGTCCATCCTTATATATTTTTGTATGCCAACTAGTAGAGTCCTAAAAAATTAGCATTTACAAAATATTTGGTAAAAATAGCTTTTAAAAGTTGTCCCAAGAGATACATAAAATCAACCCCAATTTTTCATGACAATTCATTCTCCCTCGTTATCTACAGATTCAGTTTTCTGTGCCTGTGAAAAAGAAAGGAAAAAAATATATAGTTACTACTAAAACTACTACAAGAAAAGGAAATTCCACCCACCAACACACACAGTTTTGAACATTTGTTTTCTTTTTTTTCCCCCAGCTTTACTGCAAAACCTATTTCAACTCTGGGTGAAAAAGAGGCAAGGCAGGAATATATTACACAAACACTTCGTTGCGTTTATTGCTTTCTGCTTTTCAAACAACCACAGAAGCCTTACCTGCAAGCTCCCACTCTTCATAATAATTAAAAAAAAAAAAAAAGACCACATCACTACTATCTGATTCTAGTCACTGCAAACATGCAGAATTTTCTACTGTACCCTTAACTCTCACTGTTTCAATCTGCCCCTTTACTGACAGTGTGCTGGGTGGGGTACCTCTGGAGGTTGAGACATTAACAGTTGAGCGAGAGATGTGGATCTGCAATAATATTACAGGCAATAAAAAGAGACATTAAGAACGTGCTATCACCAGCTGAAGGATTGAGAAATTTCTTTAAAGACACTGATTCAATCAGTGGGAGGTATTTATGGAAAGTACCTCTTCAGCTTTAGTTTCACCATTTTCAGATGGTGCAGTACCTTCCTTTCCAGCTTCCTGCTTTTCCTCCTTCTTCCCTTTAGCACCTCTGCTAATCTTTGCTCCAGGTTCTTTCTAACAGAGGATCAAAACACAGGAAAAGAGAATGTTAGAAATGGTGTGATGTTGGCTAAAATTAATCAGCCTCTGTCCAAACACAAGGTGAAGCACAACCGTCACCACTGTGGTGGCCTTTATGGAGACATGGGAACCCAATTTGCTGGGTTTCAACTGAGTTACACAGCACAGATACGAATCTCTGTGAAAATGTAGTAACAGGTTGCACAGAAAGTCCACTGTGCTTTCTCTTCTGTGGAAAACACAATCCGTGATTCCTCTCCTGGCTTTGTATTTGTTCAGTGGATCTCCCTCCAGTAAGGGGAGAAGTGGTTCTGTCACAGAGAGCAGCAGCAGGACTTGGGGAAAGAAGAGGCAGAGCTGGTGAAGAACCCAGCAAGGGGGTGGCTCTGCTGCTGTTTTCCAGAGAAACCCGTCACATGGCTTGCATGACTAGGAAACTGGGAAGGTGTCAGGAAATGAAGCCCAGATGAAGAAAAGTTCCTCATTTTAAGACCTAACAACAAAAATGAGTTCTGTTTCTGGAATCACCTTTTCACGCCACTACACAAATAACTTTTAAACAGTTTACATAATACCAAAGGGCAGAGTGCAGGAAAGCCATTTTGGGTAAGTTCCCTAATTCTGTACTTCAGTTTCCTCATCTGCAAAACAGCTTATTTGTATCTACTTCAATAGAGCGGATGTGAGGGTCCTATGAGTAAACCAATCAACCATATCTGCCATAGTATAAGGGCCTTATAAATGCTACTATTACTTGCTGGCATTATTTTATTATTATTATTAGACCTCAGGCTGGCCTATGAAATCCAGTTAGATGAAGTCAGAAGCCCCTTCCCGAACTCCTCCCACAGTGGGGCAGTGCTGCCAGGGCTCAAACTCACCCCCACTGCATGCCACGTGAACCGCGTGTCCACAAGGCTGCTGCCAAAATCCCTTCAGGCGTGAGGCTTCTCAGAGCAACATCTCTGACTTCCTGTGCCTCACTGACCAAATGAAAAACACACTCCTATTAACACAGAAACTGTGCTTCCTGCCTTTTAAGAAAGCCCGTAACAGCGATAACGGTTTTCTGGTCAGTACATTTTAGCTTGGATCATTAAATATGGCCTTTCCTTGAATGATTCTGAGGTAGGGAATTATCATTTATTCATTGTTTAAGAAGCCAAAAGTGGGAAACAGCATTTCTTACCTTAGCAGATGTTTTTCTTGGTTTGGGTTCAGGTTTTGGTGGAGCAGGTTTCTGCAAAGATAATATAGATGACACAAATACTAAAAAAGACAACTGTCAGCACCAAAAGAAACAAAAAAACAAACAAAGACAACTATCCATTTTGACATGGTTTTGGTCATTAAAAAAAGCATTTCATCCTATTTTCAGCACCACGTAACAGCATAAAGATCTCCGCACTTCCTATTTTCACCCTGGGTTCACAAGGGAACCGCAGGTGAGATGGAAAAGCCGACTCCTTATTCCCCAGTCCAGAATAGCTCTCCAGGAACAGGTCTAAGCTTCTATCTCCAATGTGTCTGTTCTTCCTTTTATCACAGCGCAGCAGCAAGAGGAATGACTCAGGCCCATGGCCAAAGGACTCAATGAATTCAGTTGCACTGGCCTTCCTAACAGTCTAGAAATCATAACACCATCACTAGCAAAGCCCAACTGGTAATGAAGACTGCTGCCTGTGAAGTATTTCAAAATCACTTTCAAATCCTTCCACTTCTGATGTAGATTTCGAGTTCTGTTGCCAAGCTTCTTCCTACTTTTATTCTCTCCATCGCCAGCTCAAGGTGAGAATCTCTTGCCTAACCAGATGCTGGGCTCATTTGTCTCTAGAGGTTTTTATTGAGAACATAATGATAATACTAAAATGTCTACTGTTAGCTCCCAAAGTTTAAAAATGTTCACAGATATTATTAGCCAAAGAGTCCCCTAGGAAACTATTTTTCTCCTGCCTCATGTGGTCCTGCAGTCCCCATGAGCAGCACGTGCACAGCGTGTGACCATGGTCCCTCCTCCACACAATGCTTCAGCCCTGGCCAGCTTCCAGGGGCCTGAGACCAGGTGGCACATGGGGGCACTGGGGAAAGATAACCAGTTCAAATCAGGAGTTTTCTTTAGATATTTTAGCGCAAATATTTCTCTCATAGAACTAGAAAAAAGTGTACATATCTCCTGGCAATAAAAGAATGGTTTTAAAATAGAAAACACTGGCCAGGGTCTCCCCCTATGGAGAAAAATACATGTTCCTCCCTAGTGCCTCTAGGTAATTCAGGTTTGCACAGAATCTGGCCCTTTTCATCAAGGGCATAAAGTGAAGTTATAGACAGTTCCATTCCAGAAGACTGGCTGTTAGAAATGACCTTTCAAATAAAAAAAGAAAATTGAACTTGAAAAGTAAGAAATGTTTTTATTAATCTTCTTACCACCCTAAATCTGCTACCCAAATACAGCAGCTTTCATGGCTCTTACATTTTCAGAATTTAAAACATTTTGTCACCCTCAGCTTTGATATATTGTATTAATATACATGTTTTCTCCATTTACAGTAAACAATTTCCTTTTATATTATTTTCTGTAGGACAGACCTTTCCCTCTGACCCAGCATTCAAGCGTTTTGATAGGACCAGGAAATGAGGTTTTGTAGTCTATAATCCTGCTGGCCTCTGAGGAGGCTCTGTTTCAGTAGCACAGGGAATGATCTCAGTGGAAGATGCTTATATTGCCAGTTTCTGGTGCTCAGGAAAAGCTTTGTTTTAGATTTTGGTTTTCATTTGACTTACAAGGTCTATTCCTTTACCTGCCTAGAGATTCACAATAGCACCCCTAGCTCTTAAGTCCTCCTAGTAACTGATATCTCTTTCTGATATCAGGAAGACAGTGGTTTGGCTGTGTCCCCACTCAAATCTCATCTTGAGTTGTAACTCCTACAATTCCCATATGCCGTGCAAGGAACCGAGTAGGAAGTGATTGAATTATGGGGGTGGGTCTTTCCTGTGCTGTTCTTGTGATAGTGAATGAGTCTCACGAGATCTAATGAATTTAATAAGAGGAGTTTCCCTGAACAAGCTCGCTCTCTCTCTCTCTCTCTCTCTCTCTCTCTCTCTCTCTCTCTGCCTGCCAGCATCCACGTAAGACATAACTTGCGCCTTTTTGCCTTTCTCCATGATTACGAGCCTTCCCCAGCCACATGGAACTGTGAGTGCAATTAAACTTCTTTCTTTTGTAAACTGTCCAGTTTTAGGTATGTCTTTATCAGCAGCTTGAAAATGGACTAATACAGTAAATTAGTACCAGAAGAGCAGGTCACTGCTGAAAGATAAGTGAAAATGTGGAAGTGACTTTAGAACTGGGTTGGAACAGTTTGGAGGGCTCAGAAGAAGATAGAAAAATGTGGGAAAGTTTGGAACTCCCTAGAGACTTGTTGAATGGCTGTAACCAAAATGCTTATAATGATATAGACAATGAAATCCAGGCAGAAGCGGTCTCAGATGGAGATCAGGAATTCATTGGGAACTGGAGCAAAGGTATGTTTTAGCAAAGAGGCTGGCAATATTTTGCCTTTGCTCTACAGATTTGTGGAACTTTGAACTTGAGAGAGATGGTTTAGGGTCTCTGGTGGAAGAAATTTCAAAGTAGCAAAGCATTCAAGATGTGTGTGACTTGGGTGCTGTTAAAGGCATTCAGTTTTAATAGGAAAACAGAGCATAAAAGTTTGGAAAATTTGCAGCCTGACAATGAGATAGAAGAGAAAATCCCATTTTCTGAGGAGAAATTCAAGCTGGCTGCAGAAATTTGCATAAGTAACGAGAAGCCAAATGTTAATCACCAAGACAATGGGAAATATGTCTCCAGGGCATATGAGAGACCTTTGCAGCAGCCCCTCCCATCATAGGCCTAGAAGATTAGAAGGAAAAAATGGTTTTGTGGGCCGGGTCCAGGGTCCCTCTGCTGTGTGCAGTCTAGGGACTTGCTGCCCTGTGTCCCAGCCACTCTAGCTGTGACTAAAAGTAGCTATGGTACAGCTCAGGCCATTGTTCAGTGGGTGGAAGCCCCAAGCCTTGGCAGCTTCCGTGTGGTGTTGGGCCTGTAGGAGCGCAGAAATTAAGAACTGAGGTTTGGGAACCTCTACCTAGATTTCAGAAGATGTATGGAATCAGCTGGTTGCCCAGGCAGATGTTGTAGGGGCGGGGCCCACATGGAGAAACTCAGTTAAAGTGGGAAAGAAAAAAAATCAATTAATACACTGACAGTTTTTACCTGAAACCACCAGCAAACTAACTGACCTTTTCGCTTTTAAATAACTGTGTTGATGTCCTGAAGACATTATCATTATCAGAAGTGCAGAAGGGAAATGTGGGGTTGGAGCCCTCACACAGAGTCCCCACTGGGGAACTGCCTACTGGAGCTGTGAGAATAGGGCCACTGTCCTCCAGACCCCAAAATGGTAGATCCACTGACACTTTGCACTGTGCACCTGGAAAACCTGCAGCCACTCAATGCCAACCTGTGAAAGAAGCTGGGAGGGAGGCCATCCGTACCTTGCAAAGCCATGGGGTGAGTTACCCAAGACCATGGAAACCCACCTCTTGTATCAGTGTGACCCAGATGCAAGAGGAGGAGTCAAAGGAGATCATTTTGGAGGTTTAAGATTTGACTGCCCTGCAGGATTCTGGACTTGCATGGGGCCTGTAGCCCTTTTGTTTTGGCTAATTTCTCCCATTTGGAACGGCTGTATTTACCCAGTACCCCTATTTTACCTAAGAAGTAACTAACTTGCTTTTGATTTTACAGGCTCATAGGCAGAAGGGACTTGCCTTGTCTTGAATGAGACTTGGACTTTTGAGTTAATGCTGAAATAAGATTTGGGGGAGTGTTGGGAAGGCATGATTGGTTTTGAAATGTGAGGAAATGAGATTTGGGAGGGGCTGGGGGTGGAATTGTATGGTTTGGCTGTGTCCCCACCCAAATCGTATCTAGAAATGTAACTCCCATAACTCCCATAACTCCCCTGTGTCATGGGAGGAACCTGGTGGGAGGTGACTGAATTATGGGGGCAGGTCTTTCCTGCGCTGTTCTCATGATATTGAATGAGTCCCATGAGATCTGGTAGTTTTAAAAATGGGAGTTTCCCCGCAACAGCTCTCTCTCTCTGCCTGCTGTCATCCACGTAAGATGTGGCTTGTTCCTCATCTTCTGCCATGATTGTGAGGTTTTCCCAGCCACATGGAACTTTAAGTCCAATTAAATTTCTTTCTTTTGTAAACTGCCCAGTCTTGGGTATGTATTTATCAGCAGTGTATGAACTAATAAACTTCCTTATGAGATTCATGAAACACTGGCTCAGTCGAACCAAACAGCTGTACTTCTGAACTTGAGAGTGGTCCTAATATCCATTTTTCCTTTGATTCCCTACATTGTACCAGGCGCAAGTTTGGGTTGAGAATGAAATCCATGCTTCCCCGAAGGCCAAAGTAGCATGAAGCTTTTGTAATAACTAGTATGAGGATATATTAACATAGTGTCAGCCAAAATGTCAATGCCTTTCCCTTTACCTTCTCAGTGGGAAGCCTGGGCTGCAGGAACTTTAACCAAAATCCTCCACTAGAATCCAGCTAATCTCTTAGGAGGGCAGCAAAAGAGAAGAGCATAAAAGCTAGTAAGGAGCACATACTGGTATGGAAAAGCTGGAGGATGTCCACCTCAGAGGCTCAGCCATATCTGCCCATCTCAGCTTGTATCCTAACCCTGCAAGAATCTCCTGGCCCACAGAAGGAGACTCCGAATAGCAAAGTAGAATTATTACTGTCACAAAGATTCTTTAGGTCTGAAATGAGGCTACAGTATATGGACTCAGACAACTTTCAGAACATTCTCATACAAACATTCTAAAGTGTAAGTTGTGGACAGAGAATCAGAATTCTGTCCACTTCAGTACATCATAGGTAGAATCTGAAGACTAGAACTTTGCTTAATGTACTACTTTTGTTCAGAGATCTAGCAATGTCAAATAACATCCTGTTTTATATTTTCGTAATGGGTCTAGCCACTGTTTTTTTGACACATTTGATCAAATGAATTGCTTGGCAACACTGGTCAAACTTGCTAGATATGAGGACCCGAGGTAGTTTTCAAAAATAAAATAAACTCATGGGAAACCATCTTAATCTTCCTTTTGCTGCTTCACTTTGGACAAAGGGATCATGTACTCACATGAACTAACACCAAAGTTGTTCTAAGGTACTTACCGCTGACAATCTGGCAGACCGTCTTGTGGGCTACAAAAGGAATGGAAAAATATACATATTTTTTGATGATTATACAAAATGAAGTTGATTTTAAAAAATCTATTCTTAATATGCCTTACTTTGTTGAATGACTATAATGTATGAGTCCCATCACCTTCTCCAGGTAAGCACAGTGAAACATATCAAGTCCCCTAGGCATCATGATACTCAAGAGAAAGTGTTTCTAAAAAGGGGTAGGTACACTGTTCAAATAAACAGCCATTCCCAACCAAGGCTGTGGTGAATAAGTAAAGGAAATGGAGATGAATTTAGGCTTTATCCCGAATTAAAACCTCTACTTTTATGACAAAATCAACAGCAAGAACACTGAGGTGCTACTTAAGAGCTAGTCTTCAGTCTGACTCTAGCTCCTTAAAAATGGAACTAAAGCTTTTAAGTTAATACAAGAAGAGACTTATGCAATTGGGTAGAAACTAAAATAACAGGAGTTCCCCATGTTCCCCAGGCTGCTATGTTAGAAACAAAAATGACTGCAAATCTTGGCAGTTAACCAGAACGGCTTCTTTTGACCTATAACAAAACAAATGCATTTATCTAGTAGTATATGTTCAAAGATTTAACTAGAATTAAAAGTGTACACATTTTTTCTTTTAACTTCAAAGTGTAGAAAATTTACAGAGAAACTGTGTAGAGATAGATCCTTTGGGGGAAAATCTTCTCTTCTTCAAGGATATTATAAGTTAACAGCCAATGACACTGCAAACTGTCCTAGGCACTTCAGCAATAACACACAAAACTGATATTCTACTTACCGTCCAGCCTAAGGTGGCTTCCCAAAGGCTTTCACATTCTAAAAGTATAACTGCCTTTTAAAAAAAGTGCTCCAGAAATAAATACCCCATACTCTTTGTCTGTTTAATTCACTACTCTATTTCCAGTACAGTAGTGTACTGCCCAACATACAGTACAAACTCAGAGTATTTGCTGAATAAATGAATCCAATCCTTTTCCTAATTCTCACTGCCTCGTGCAGACTTTGCCTCATTACAATAGCTTAAATGTTTCAAATAATTTTTCCTAAGGGGGACAGCAAAAATGGTCAGTAGGAACCCATGCTGTAATTATGAGGAATCATGGAATTCTTGAAGTGGGGCTAAGGTCAGTCAAGGTCAGCCAGTCAGGCCAAACTGGAAGAAATATTTCTTGCCATCTCCACATCTAAGAACTTTCTTGCTGAAAATAGCCAGAGAAGCTAAACTCATCTTTCTTTAAACTACAGGAGGAAATAAAGGGCCACAGCCTCCATGAATACTTTTAACCCTGGGGTCTTGAGGAAAGATCAGAGCTGGACTTAAGGCCAGTGAGGAGAATGTGCTGAGAATGGGAGACTGTGCAGGTTAAGTGGTTGGGTGGGATACACTCACTGCACAGAGTAAAAGCATGTATAGCTCAGCGCATAGCCCTGTGAATCAGTACAGGAGAAGTGTGTGTCAGATTCGCCACAGGACACATAGTGCCTGCTATAGTTATCAAGGGTGCATTCCTGACAGTGCACCCATGAGCCCCTGGGAACCAGAATCCAACTCTCACAATACTTTTTCCAGGATGGTTAACTGTATTAATTGAGTATACTGAAGAAGAGGCAACATTATCAAGTAAACTGGGCAATTAAAGGGTATCATGTGTTTTTTTTAATGTGCTTTCTGAGCAGAGAGGAAAAAAGAGCACCTGCCAATTACCCAACAGAGCTCAGCTTTGAAGCTTTAGTGTGTCTTACAAACTACAACAGGCAGAACAATACCTTCCAAGACAAAAGCGGCATTCTCCATGCTAAAGAGAGGTGAATGAACCTTATCTGACTCCCTTATGACTTGATGTCAACTCATGTGCATCATATTGGTCTTGCCTCATATTCACCTCATCTGACTCAGGTCTCCATCCCCTACTTGCACAAGACCACTTTCTCTTATATTTCTATGGCTCCAATATGCAACAGGGATCCTCAATAGGTGTTGAGATGAACAGAAGGGTTAAGTACCAGGAACATACAGCAACTGTGAGCTTGTGGGGAGGGGAAGAGGTCCTGGAGCCACTACTCAGTTACTCTTTAGTTTGAGGCCTGAAAGGGGGCCAAACATGTTAGCCATTACTCAGAACTGCCTCCCTATCTGCCATGTAGAAGTCTTGAATAAAATCTCCATGAAGTGAGGCAAAATCATGTGAAAAGTTCCCCAACTGTGACACTGCTGTTCCTCTCCATGTGAACACCTGAACATACTGAATAGACCAAGTGATGTCAGAGAGCTCTTTGGGATTTCCAGAGACATTCCTATCTAAGCACTGCTTTGCAGGGCCTGAAAGTTGTTCTGATCCAAAGGACTTAATACCTTTTAAAAATTCAGGTCCAGTACAGGAATTCCAAAATAAAAAGCCTAGGAAATTAATGCCAAAAAATAAAAAAATGCCTAAGCTATCTGAACCAGCCAGTCCCTAAAAATCCTATCTTCTATTATAAAATCATTTTGTGACTTTCTACCTAAAATTTACCAGCTCTCTTTCTATGCCACTAAAAAAAAGACCTTTCTTACATTTTCTTTTCTAGTAGCCACCATTTTTCGCTTTCACTGCAGACACTGGAGGCTGAGACAAACCTTTCACTCACAGTTAGCAGTACTGATTATGCATGCAAGTATGGACACCTTCCTGGAAAGTTCCATCAGCTTTCACAGCCTTAAAATCTATAAACTATTGGACTATATTTATTGGATATGAAATAGATTAGACTGCTATTTTTTTTTCCTTTTTAAAACAGTAACATTTGAAGTATTCATTTGAGACTCAGATTGCTGGGTGGAACTACTAAAGGGAAAAAAAAAAGATATTAAGAACGCCTCTTGATTTTTTTTTTTAATTGTGAATCCTCAGGAAAAGTGGTCCAGAGACTACTTGTTAGCACTTCTTTAACATTCCCTATTACCCTTCCTTGCTTTTTGTTCATTGCCAATATCCAATTATTTTACTAGCTCTGAGAGGGAGGGAAGGAGGGCTTTTAGAATGAAAAGCCATCCTTGATAAATATGACAAACAGATATGACAAATGTGATGGTTTGTCACTATGGTATTCAGGTGCTGGTCACAATGGAATTATTCTATAAGCATTTATTAATTAACTGATCATTCTTCAGGTTGGAAAAAATACTGGTGAAGCCTATTCTGAAAGACATGAAATCTACTTTAATATCTTGGTTGCAGACGCAACACAGAAGTCTAATCTCCCAATGACAAATTAGACAGTGATAGCTAGATTCAATGGAATCACTAGAGTTTGCTGAATACTGCTTTGAAACATATGGACCTTTCCACTGGAATGTGGGAGTATTTTTATTTTTGAGATTTTTTTACTCCTGAGCCTGACCATGTACCTCCAAGCAAAACCCAAAAGTCAAGTTGTTTTTAATTCTTAAAAAAAAAAATGGCCTAAAAAGGAATTGTCCTTTCAAAACTGGGAAGTAGGAAAGTTTGTACCTCAGATCCATGGCTGGGAATAGACAAAACAGAAAAATGGATACTAGATGACCAGATTTTTAGCACTGCCACAAAAGGGCCATAGGGATAGAGGATTTTGGAGCAGGAAATTCAGATCTCTTTCGTGGTTCTGCTATTGACAAGTTGTACCACCCAGGGAAAATTATATTTGTCTAAGAACTTTGCTCTAGTTAAAATAGGGATAACATCTGCCAATCTGTTCTCAAAAATAGCATTTCTCTGACATTAACTATTCCCTTTCCTTGCTTTGTTTTTCTTCATAGCTAATATTCAGTCATTTTATTTTACTCTCTCTCCCACTAACAGGAAGCTCCATGAAAGCAGGAATTTTTGCTTCTTTTGTTCAATGTGGGATCTGGGGAGCCTAGAACAGTGCTTGGCATATTATAGGTGCTCATACATTTTTGCTGAGGAATAATCTGCCTTCCTTTCAGAGTTACTATATAGACCGGACAAAATAACGGATGTAAAAGGGTTTGTAACTGTTGACTGTAATGACTACATTATTTTGGTTATTTACCGTCCAACTTCCTTGAAGTACTATCCTTTGTACAATGCCTTCTAATATGACAGTGGAAGAGGATTTTCAAATAGAATCCCCCTTAGTAGCTGTTATCCATTCACTATAGTCAAGATAGTGCCATACTCAATGACATATCTGGGAAGTTCAGTCAGTTCAGTGGGAAAGAAAAAAAAAGTCAATTAATGCACTGACAGTTTTTACCTGAAACTACCAGCAAACTAACTGACTGACCTTTTCACTTTTTAAATAACTGTGTTAAATGACAGGTAGACTCTTTTCTAGAAAATACTTTTAGTAACAAAAAAATTTCATAAAATATGTAGAAAATAAAATACAAAAATGACAAATAAAAACATAACAAAAAAATTAGCCAGATATAGTAGCATGCACCTAGAGTCCCAGCTACTTACTTGGAGGCTGAGGTGGGAGAATCACTTGAGCCAAGGAGATGGAGGCTGAAGTGATTTATGATCTCGCCACCTCACCCACTCCAGCCTGGATGACAGCGTGAGACATTGTCTCAAAAAATAAAATAAAATAATATGGATAAGACAGCTGTACAAGCAAAACCACACACATATCATTTATATATATTCTCACCAGCTTGATTTGCTTTTAGTATAGTGAAATTGGAAAGACTATCAAAGCTTACCGTGTGCCATGGTGTTTCTAGTTTTTCTGACTGACAAATCAATTTAAATGCCAGTCCCTAAAGAAAAACCCAAATTCTTTTGTTTTAGTGTCCAAATCTTAAAAACAATAAGGTTAGTTACACTTAGCCAATTGTTCTAAAAATCATGGCTGGTAGCGGTGGCTCATGCCTGTAATTCCAGCACTTTGGGAGGTGGAGGTGGGTGGATCACAAGGTCAGGAGATTGAGATCATCCTGGTTAACATGGTGAAACCCCATCTGTACTAAAAATACAAAAAATCAGCCGGACATGGTGGACGTGCTTGTAGTCACAGCTACTCACGAGGCTTCAACACGACAATCACTTGAACCCAGGAGGTGGAGGTTGCAGTGAGCCGAGATCGTGCCACTGCACTCCAGCCTGGGCAACAGAGCAAGAAAAAAAAAAATCACTCAAAAAAAAAAAATTCACATTTTGCCATTTTCCAAGAAAATTCAAGCATTTGTCACTTTTTGGTTGGTTCTTATCATTTTTTGGTTGGTTCTCACATTTGTATGGTGACTCTGCTTTGGATTAAAAAAACTCATGATTATTCCAAACTCTGTAAAACCATCAATGCTAAGTACATAGATGGCGGAAACAAACTGTTTTGTTTGTTTTGCTTTTAGGTTATTTCTTTATAGATTCTGTTTAAGATTTTCCACTCAGCAGAATGAATTTCCCTGTACAAATCTTGTGTAGGGGTTTTGGTATTATGGTAAACGCTTCTGAATTATTAACCACAGTATCAATCACCCGATCAAAGAATCTGTAACCAGATATTGTTTTTGTCTCACTCACGACCGCTTTTAGTTGGTAAGTTCAAGGGTAACAGCTGCAGTTTTCCACCTACTCTAAAGCTCTGTGAAAAGGGAATGACTGTCTTCAAAATTACATCTCATTTCCTACTGTTTAGCTCATCTTTATTTAGAGGTCCATAATAATAAATGTGGAGGGTCAAATCCAAGAAACTCTTCCAAGTTTCTAGACTTTTGCAGGTTTCTGAATTTTAATACAAAACATTGTTGAGTCACTGCCTAATTAGTTATCCCAATATCCTAAGACTGCTCCCAATTTTTAAAAAAAGCTTTAATATTTTGACATATTGTGTATCCTTCTATAGTTTTTGACTTTAAAGATGATCCTTCTCAGGCAAAATATTCAGCACCTAAAAGGTGATTTATAATCCACTCACTGGAGCACAGAATTTATGATATCAACAGTCTTTCATTTTCTTGGTGTGAAAGGCAGACTTTGTTCTCCTTGATGAATCTGCCTATTATCTTACTCTGCCCAGAAGGAATTCTCAGTATCTGCTTTAACAGAAAGCAGGGCCGACAAGTAGAAACATAAACAACAGAGTAAGTGGAAAAATGCCTCATCAATAATACCCAACTGAAACATACCTAGGCCAAGAGAGACTACATATAGACACTTATATCTGTTTTATGTAGTCTTAACAACCTTGTTCATTCATATTCAACCTTATTCATAAGATTGTCTGCATTTCATTCAGATGCAGACAATCTTAACAATATTAAACATTTCAATGTAAATAATTAAATATAAAATGTTAAAGATATACTTACCTCCTGTTTAGTTACTTTGGATCCATCTTTGCCCTCTGCATTCTCTGGAAACTAGAAAGACAGTATTTCAGTAAATTGTATTTAAATTGGAAAACACACATTAGAAAAATGTTTTTAAAAAGTTATTTCATTCCCAGAACCAGATAAGCCAACAGATTTTTTTTTTTGCAGAGAAAAAATAAGTTATAGCAGGGTATGTCTTTTACACACTTATGTGCAAGCATGCACACACAGTAGATAGCTGCGTAACTGCTCTACTTTTAAAACAGAAATGGTGAAAGAATGATGCCATCCCTTGTTCTCAAGGGATGCACCCTAAGTGACTTTCATTTATCTTTGATGATTCCAGTTAAAGAACAGTGGCCAGCAGTCAGTGGCAGGAATGCTTAGGAGCCACCCTCTTGTTCCACTTGCTTTTCTAGTCACTCCGTTCCTTTAAGATCAGGGCAGGCTGCTGGTAAAGCCCAGGCCAACCACGAAAGCACATTTTCATCCCATCCTTGCCTAGCCTTGATTTCTAGCCCATTTCTTGATATGACCTGACAGATTTATCATAGATTACTGTTTTTCCATTATCAACTCCAGCATCTCTCCTAAACTCTCAGCCTTGGCATGACAGCCAGGCTACCTGCCACTCCCGATTTATTTCCAGGTTTTGATTCATCCCCTGGGGCGGCACCTGCCTCCTCTTTTGACAGCTGAAACCTGATTCCTTTACAGGATGTATATGCTATCGGGAAAACATACTTTATATTTTCTTTATATTTTAAAGTAAAATATACTTTGGATTTATTGGATACTCCACATGTCTCAGTATTTTTAATTGGCTAAGAGTTAATAAATAATATTTAAACAAACTAATTAGAAAACTAGATTTTTTAACATATTTTACAACTATTTTATGGTTGGAAAGTGAATACTCAGTCTCTACGGCACAAATAGGCTGCTGATCTGAATAGAACTCTCATTAGAAAAAAATACAAATAGCAAACTGACATTTGACATGATGGTTGGCTCAGCAAAATAAAACAGCTATGTGGTAATGCCTCATCTGATAAAAGGAGAACAAAATTCAATAGATCATAAAACCCAGTGCTTGAGGCTGGTGACACTGTAAATATAATAATTTCAAGGAACAACTTGGCAATATGAAAAAGACACAGAGGACTAATATGATGACCTAGTAATTTCAATTTTGGAACCTGGACTCAAAAAAAGAAACTCTTTTAAATAATGCGTTTTATTTGTACTATTTCTAACACGGAATAAGTGGAAGCAACTCATGTATCAGTAAATAGTAGAGAAATGTTTAAGTAAACTATTATTTACATATTTATGTGACTATGAATGAACAGAATTAAAAAGTTAGGCAATCTGAATACATAAAAAATCCACATAAAAGAACGCTAAATTCAAAAACTTAGGTTATAAAAAAGTATGCAAAAGTCCTAAATATACATAAACGTCTTTAGGAAAGACAAAAGCTTTTCTTCAAGGCAAAGGACCCAGTGACCTTTCTCTATTCCCTGGAGCTGCCTATTACCCGTAGCCTATCATATGTCCTCTTTCCAGAACCTCCCATGTCATGGATTTCTCTCGTTTCCAAATCAACCATCTCCCCTCCTCCATGGAAACTTCTCTATCATGAAGAAACAGCTTTCTCTTTTTTGTTCCCCACTCTCTTGCACAGGAATATTTGGTTCATAGATATTTTGTCAGTCAGTTGTGGTAGAGATGGTAAAATCTTAGTCTGAGTATATGAAGATAATTCCTAGGTGGGCCACTGGGCTTTGCACACTTCCATGGCTACAAACTCAACCCTTCTGGCCACACAACAGACCCTTGGTTGTCTAGGAGTGCTGGGCTTTCATTCAGACCTGTCAGGTCACTCAGCAGATTTCAGTCTAGTACTCTCTACCTATAATTGATAGGCAGTTAAAGCAGCAGCATATAGCTATTATAAGAAAAACTAACATTAATGAGATTATTTTCATATTTTTCTATGCAGTGGATTAGTGACAGGCAATATGATGGAGGTCAATCTCTAAACATCGACCTAATAATGTTTATATGGGATGCAAATTATTCAAAAAGAGACACTTGTAAAGGCACTGCATAAAAAAAGCAGGTACACTAAAAATGTGAATGCCTTCAAATGAATGAACATAAGGCTCTGTATGTGAAGAGCTAGCAAAGCTGGTTTCTCTGGCAATCTCCCCACAACAGCTTTCTACTAACAAGCATTTAATACATCTACAGTCAGGAACAATCAATCTTTATCAGGGATCAGTGTGATACAATGGTATGAATGCAGGATGTGAGCTCAAGACACCTGGCTTGAATCTCGGCTCTCTACCTAGAAGCTGTATGATGTGGGACAGTGACTTGATCACAGTGGCTCAGTCTCCTCATCCATGAATGATAGATTATCATCACAGCTAACTCAGAGAGTCAAGCTTATGATCAAGTGAGATACTGCAGAAAACATTTCATAAACTGTAAATTGATATACCGAGGTTATGCAATAAAAAAGATCTTAAGACGACTTCTGAATTATACAGTATGAAACTATATTCAGCAGAGCCTTTAAATTAAGCACATTTCCTTACATCCAGATTCCCAGAAAACTGGTTATCTGTTTTTGCTGCAAAGAGTAACAGGTAGACTATTTTGGAAAGACCTACAATTATAAGCTGTCTTATCACATAACCCTCTCCATCAATTAACTCTAAGCCACAGGCCGGGGACAGGAAGGAAGAGAGCATGGTTTTAAGGGATTAGAACAGAAACCCAAAGCTTTTTGTGCCAAGGGATTGTGAGGAATAAAAACAAAGAAAAGGGGGAAACAAAGGGTTGGGGGTGTATACAGGGGAATCTCAGATGTACTTCAACTGTCTACTGTCTAGCAGGTGGATATGAACTGCCCAGCAGGCGGATATGAAAGATGAGGAGAGTTAAATGGGATGCAGGAACTGCCAAGGCAAAGGGACTCTTGCCCCACTCTCTAGGACACAGCAGGCTTCTACTAATCCAGTTTGAACCAAGAATAGTCAAGAGGGCCCAAACCATGGTTAGATAAAAAGGTCTAATGCACATATCCAAGGCTCCTTCAGTTTCCAAGTGGCCTGCATACTGACTTGAGAGCCGGCAAGGAGGTGGGGGATACATAGCAGGGTGGTCAGACGGAGGCCACAGCGGGGATTCTGGGCACCAGTGAGAGCTGATCTAAGGGCAAGTCAGCAGGCAGGTAGATCACTGAACACCTGGAGACTAGGTCAGGACAGATAATCAGCCAGGAGAATCTGAATGTTGGCACAGAATGATCATTCTAAGTGAATGACGCTGATTCAGAGTAATCTCAAAAGGGCGGTAACTTTGGGCAGCTACATACTGTGTGAATGGAGCTGAATAGCTGTCACCCTCTAGAGGGTAAGTTGAAAACATAGAAACCAATCATCAAATATAAACCAGGGCTTTGGGTGCTGTCTCTGGAGTGTTGGTAGAATGCTCACCTTGAATCTAATGGGTACTAGAGCAAAGCAGGTTGATATACTCTGGAAGAATTTGTGTTCATTTCAAATGGAGGCTTATACAATTTGTTCTAAGCCCTAAGAGGTCTAAAGAATAATTGTCATAGTAGAGTCTAGTGTCTTCAACTAAATGGGAGAGCTTTCTCCCTTAGCTGAAGTATTGGGGCATCCTCGACGGCTGATGTGTCAAGATGTATCAGGACAACTTTTTCCTTCACTATTAGAAGCCAGACTTACAGTTTTGCAGGACCCATAAGTGGTATGGAGTGTGAACACACGACAGGGTCAAAACAGGAAGAGTCTTTTTTCATCACAGCCAGTGTTAAGGCTGACATGGGCAAGATCCCTTAACCAGTTCTCTGCAAGAGATGTTTTAACTTTTTGTTGTTAGTTCCTCAAGCCTTTTAAGGAAGTTGCAAACTTGAGGATACTGCTGTACGCTCTCTCCCCCTGTACCAGCCCTAGGCTTTGTTTCCTATCCCCTCTGGCACATCCCAAAAAGGAAAACAATGAGGAGTTGGGAGGGAAGGAATGCTTGCTCAATCAGATTTTAAGACTTAAAAATAATAAACAATATAGGTAACTAACACTTATACAACAATACAGTACTTAAAAGAGACACCAAAAACTCAAGGACGTAGAAAGCATGAAAATAAAAGGATAGTGAAAAAATATATACTTAGCTAAATTTAATTAAAAAGTAGAAACAACCTAAATATGTGTCATCAGGAGGATATATACACAGTGGTATATAATAAAATAATAAGTAATAATGAACACAAAAGAACTGTGAGTATGCACATCCAACATAGGATGAATCTCACAAACGTAATGTTGGGCAAAAAAGGGAAGTCATAGCATGATTCTAAATAAAGTTTAAAAATGAAAATATGTGGAAAATCTATAAAGAAGAGCATAACAAATCATAACCACAAAATCATGACAGAGGTTACCCTTTGCTGAGGAAAGGAAGGGTAATTTGGGAAAGATAAAGTCGATGGTAAGAGTTACATTTCTCAAGCTAGATGGTGGTTTATTTTATTATTATGTATATCATGCATATGTAGATACTACGTTATGTCTGTATGTTTTATATTAAAATGTCTTTCATTCACAGAAAACAGAAGTTTCGAAAAAAAAAAAAAAGCAGGCTCATTGAAATAAAAAAAACTCAAAACACAGATAAACTCACAGTAGGAATTGCCTTAGACTCCTGAGGAATTAACCCAGAATGCAACAAAAAACAACAAAAGGATGAACGAGAGAGGTTAGGAGACACAGTTAACTGAGTAGCTCCACAACTATTTAATAGGCATTTCAGAAGCAGAGAAAGAGGTACCAATAAGGAGGTAAAGATATAATGACTATTTTCCCAAAGCAAAGTCTTGACTCTCCAGATTCAACACCCACACCGAGGAACAAACTGAAAACAAAACAAAACAAACAAAATAATACAATAAGGCATATTGCAATAAAATTACAAAACATTAAGGAAAATGAGAAAAATCCTTAAAGTTATCAGAGTTAAGACAGATTACCTATAAAGAATTACTTCTCCAGCCAACAAATACAAATGTATGAAAATATAGAGTGCTATTCAAGGAATTGAGGAAAACTGTCAACGTAGAATTCTATACCTAGCTATCATTCAAGACTGATGGCAAAATAAAGCCATTTCAGAATACAAATATAAAGAGAGTTCATTTCCAAAAAAGCCTTTCTTTCAACAAGAATCTATTACTAAAGGATAAAATTTAGCAATAAGAAAAATGAATCTAGAAAGAAGGAAAAGAATATAAGGAAAAAAATGTTAAAAATATACTAATAAATCTAATTAACTACTAATTGTAAATAACATTACCTATTGTGTGTTTTTTTAAGTTTCAGTAGTAATTCTAGAGAAGTTCTGTCCTACAGAAATGTAACATAGAATTCTAGATTTTCTAATTGCCACATTAAAATATAAAAACAGATGAAATTAATTTTAATATTTTATTTAACTGAATATATCTAAAACTTTATTATTTCACCTGGCAACTAATGCCAAAAAAATGATTAATGAGATATTTCACAGACTTTTTTATACTAAATCATTAAAATCTGGTGTTCATTTTATACTTAGAGCACATCTTTACTCAAAGGCTAAATTTTATCAGGAACATCTGAATATGTATTTAAAATTCATAAAATTTATAGCAGTTTCACCCAGGTTGTTCCAGACATTTAAAATTTTCCAATAGCAGATTCTAATATCAGTTTTTAAATAAAATAAAAAATTCAGCTCCTCAGTCTTCTTAAGTGCTTATAAACTCACGCAGCTAATGGCTACCATACTGCACAGCACAGCTTTAGAGAGTAACAACCATGAAAGGTAGAAGTGGGGTCAGTAGATAAGAAGTTAAAGGATACTATGGTCCTGGTTTTGTTCTGGAGGATGATACAGATAGAGAGTAATTTTAGACTTTGTTAAAATAAAATCTAAAGTTATCATTAAAAAATTTAAAAACAGAAATAAGATCCATAAACTTCCAAATCAGGAGGGGTGGAATAAAGCACATTTACCAATGAAAAGCAGTAAAGTAAATAACAAAACAAAGGAAAACAGAATAGAAAACATAAAAAGTCCAAATATATCAGCAATCACAATATACCTAGACAGAGTATACCCCTCCATTATAATGTCAAGTGACAGAGGGAAGAAACAGAGTAATACATGTACACGATTACACTTCTATAAATTTTTTTTTTAAAGTCCTGTTCTTGTCACCATGATCTTGGCTCACTGCAACCTCCAGCTCCTGGGTTCTAGCAATTCTCCTGCCTCAGACCCCTGAGTGGCTAGGATTACAGGCACCTGTCACCATGCCCCACTAATTTATTTTTGTATTTTTAGTAGAGACGGGCGGGGGGTGGGTTTCACCATGTTGGCCAGGCTGGTCTCGAACTCCTGACCTTGTGATCTGCCCACCTGAGCCTCTCAAAGTGCTGGGATTACAGGCCTGAGTCACTGTGCCCAGTTAATTTTTTTTTTTTTTTTTGAGACATAGTCTCACTCAGTCACCCAGGCTGGACTGCAATGGTGTGATCTCGGCTCACTGCAAACTCCACCTCCTGGGTTCAAGCAATTCTCCTGCCTCATTCTCTGGAGTAGCTGAGATTACAGGCACATGCCCCTACCCCCGGCTAATTTTTGTATTTTTAGTAGGGATCAGGTTTCATCATGTTGGTCAGGCTGGTCTTGAACTCCTGACCTCAGGTGATCCACCCACTTCAGCCTCTCAACATGCTGGGATTACAGGTGTGAGCCACCGCGCCCAGCCATTTATACAAATTTTAGAACATGCACAAATCAATATGATGGATGGGTAGATGTGTCATAAAGGCATAAAAACAAGAACTGGAAGAATACACAACAAATTCATAACAATAGTCACCTCTAGGGGGGCTGACAAAGAAAAGGGAACCAAGGGGGTGTTTCAAAAGTTAAAAATTGTAATTAAGGGGTAAAGGAAAGCAATGAGAAGTAGTCAGAATGTAGTTTGTTAAAATATGTATTAAATAATATACATATGGAACTTAAGGAATCTTTAAAGCTTCCCATTTTGATCACTTTGTCTTTGGTACATTTATCTTCCATATGCAGTATGCCTTACTTTTCACACCATGAATTTCTACAATGTAGAACTTAACTAATTCTGTCTAATATTATTAAACAATCCACAGTTTACACCTAAAACAGAGACAAAGAAAAGAGCAAAAAGAAAAAGAAATAAGAAAACCAATACCTCTCAAATCTAGCAGTTCATGATGTAATCTGAGAAATTATAAAGAGTCAGACTTTGAATACTCAAAATAATAAATACTTAGGTGAGGAAACTGTATATGTATATCTTGTATATAACCCTACTGTCCACTAGTTACTGAAATACCTAGAAGACTTCATGCTAATAATGCTCCTCTCTTACCAAGAACAGGACTGGACCCTGAGGCCAGCCTTAGGGCAGGATTACAAATAATAATGCCTTGTTGGGTAACTTTCTATGCCTGGCACCTAGAAACCATGGCACCAGCCTATATTGTAATAAAGACATTTTAAACAAGTGAACACTCATGTTTACATAACTCTTGATTCCTCCTCATTTCATTCATTAGGTACTATAGTTAAAAATACACGCAGTTATTAGAAATAAATATAAAAATGAAGTATTATGGTGTGATGGTTAACAGCAAAATTTCTGAGTAAAACAGCTTGGTCAGAATGCTGGTTCTATCACTTCCTAGCTGTGTGACCCACATAAAATTTCTTAATCTCACTAAATCCCAATATTTTCCCCTGTGTTTGAGAAAGCTGCGGGGCCCACTGATTAAGATCACAGGCTCTAGAGCCAGATTTCAGAAGTGAAATCCCAACTCAGCCACTGCTTATCACAGGTGCTTTGAGGAAGTCTGTTAACCACTTGGTGCTTCAATTTTCTCATACGTAAAATGAGAACGGGAAGAGGACACAACTTACTGGGTGGTTGGCAGAATTAACATTATTAATGCAAAGTGCTAAGAACAGCCTGACTCATAGAAAAAAAACTCTTAGCTGTGAGATGAAACTGCCTCATTGAACTGTTGTGAGAATACAATGAAATTATAGTATAATATTTCTCACACATTTGTATCTAATAATCTCACATATTTTTATTTAAACTAAGGAGCATTATGAATATAAAACACATCTCAGGTCTGGTACATCCAGGCTTTCAATAAATAGCTCAATTTTTAAATTAATTCAATTTTAATAGTAGTAAGTATATTTGTGTTAATTACTGACATAAATGTCTCTTAAAATATTACATTTTGGAGCCAATTTTGAAATTTAAAACCACTTTTTCATCTTCCTACTTCTGAATGTGTATATAATTTACTTTATGTGTGACTGAATACATATTTGCCTTGGGCATATCTAAATAACCCTGTTTCTGGACATGCCCACAAGGTGGAATAACAGTGGATTCAATAAATACCTTGATCAAGAATCTCTACGTGATATGACTGAATTCTTCTAAGAAGACACTGAAATGTACAATAAATAAGTAACCAGTGAAAAAAGGAATTCAACATTTTGATTTTGTTTAACTTCGACAGTGATTTTTAAATTACTCAGGAGACTAACATCATATTTCAACACTCTAGGTACTGTGAAAGCAGACAGCTTAAATGATTATTTCAGTCACCATTTCCAAATTGTGCCCTGCAGGAAACTGGAACATATTTAACTCTGGTATAAACAAAAGCAACGTTTTAGGAGAAAAATATAGGAAAAGAGGATCCCTTGGTAACTGATCTTCCAAGGGAATTTTAATGTTATATGAAGATATTTTTAAACATATTTTTTTCCATGAGAAAAATCAACCATGTAAAAATGCACAAGATTAAAGCTTATACTCTTTCAAAAACACTCCATTTGTTATTTGGTGGTTGAACATGTATTCCTATAATTGTAGTGAATTTGACATCAGGGTAGGATCCACTTGCTCCCTACTACTCATTGTGTACAGCGTTTGTCATCCCACAAAGTGGAGGCCTGGTGCTGTTAGAAGCCTGTTGTTTCACTGTGGTGCTCAAAACAATTAAAAAGCTCATCATCACAACATCAAATATCCACTGATTGTTTTACACATACCAGGCACTGGGCTAAGTTCTTTGCATTCACCATCTCAATTAATTCTCATAATGGTGCAATGAAATAGAGCATATCATTACTTCCATTTTACAGATGAGAAAACTGAGCCTTAAGAGAATTAGGAACTTAGCAACTTAGGGAGAGGTTAAGGAATCTACCATAAATCATATAGCAAATAAACAGCAAATGCCAGAATCACACTGGAGTTGTCCCTACTATATGAGAAATGATTAAACTTATACTTCCTTCCTGTGAAAACAATTTATTCATCCATTTGTTCTACAAATATTTACACTACCTGTGCTAGGTGCTATGGGGGATGAAGGGAAGATCAGAGCCATGAATGACTTCATGGTAAAGTCAAATTAGGATTACAAAACAAAATTAATTCAAAAATAGGCAATCAATCAAGTAACTTGTGCTGATTTAGAAACACGGTGCCAGACAACTTCTGAAACACAACAGGGTGGTTAAAAGCTATAACCCCTGACCCTTTTAACCAAACAACACTCTTTCACAGTGTCTCTTCTTTGGACTTTCAGCCTGGCTAAACCTTTGAATGTTCACTGCTCATAGCTTCTCTTGTGGCTCATTAATACTTTCTTCCATGAATTATAAATACTTGTGTATGTGTTCTACCTATCCCATTAGACTGAAAAATTCTTAAAAACAAGGGTGCTTACTCATTTGAGTTGAAAAAAACAGTAATTTTTCATTTAATTTCCCAAGGTGATATCTTGCATAAAGATGATGCCCAATGAATGTTTAACATGAATGAATAATTAAATGTACAGCCCTACCATTTTGGTGCCTTTACTCAAATATAGATTCCATATCGATATTTAACTCAATTAAACACGCAAGCATTTACGGATGTCAGGCCCTTTCATATTCAGACAGGGAAACTCAATATTGCTAAGAAAGCAATTTTTTCCAAACTGATTTATAGATTCAATTCAATCTCTATAAAAATAATGGCAGGCTTTTTTTTTTTGTAGAAATGTATAAGGTGATTCTAAAATTTACATGAAAACATAAAAGACCAAATAGCCAGAAACAATTTTGGGAAAAAGGTAACAGAAAGTGAAAAATTGACATTACCATATTTTAAATCTTAACATAAAACCACAGTAATCAAGAAATCAAGATAGCATAGTTTTTCCGTCCTTTTGAGACAGGGTCTCAACTCTGTTGCTCAGGCTGGAGTGTAGTGGCACAATCTCAGCTCACAGCAGCTTCAACCTCCAGGGCTCAAGAGATCCTCCAGCCTCAGCTTCCTGAGCAGCTACCACTACAGGTGTACCCCATCATGCCCAGTTAATTTTTAAATTTTTTGTAGAGATGAGTTCTCACTGTTGCCCAAGCTGGTCTCAAACTTCTGACCTCAAGTGATCCTCCTGTCTCAGCCTCTCAAAATGTTGGGATTACAGGTGTGAGCCACCGTGACTACCCAAGATAATGTAGTACTGGCGTAAGAACAGACATACAGATCATAGAACATAATTGAGTGTCCAGAAATAAAATTTTACGTTTATGACAGAGTTTCAACAAAGGTGCCTAGGCAATTCAGTGAAAAAAGGATGGTCTTTTCAACAAATGGTGCTGAGATAATTGGATTTCTACAGTAAAAAAATAAATTTAAACCCTAATCTCATACCATACAAAAAATTAACTCAAAATGGATCACATACCTAAATATAAAAGTATAAAACCTCTAGGAGAAAATATCTGTAACCTTGAATTAGGCAAAGATTTATTAGATATAACACTAAATGGATTTCATCAAAATTTAAAACTTGTTCTTCAAAAGACACCATTAAGAAAAAAACATTTTAAAGTCACAAACTGGGAGAATATAACTACCAATCATATTTACGATAAGGGACTTCTATCTCAGACATACAAAAAACTCTTACAAATCAATAATAAGACAACCCAACTAAAAATGGGCAAAATATCTGAATAGACATTTCACATGACATACATTATGCTAGTTAACACACGAAAAGATGCTTATTGTTAGTTAATACAGAAATATAAACTAAAATTCATTAAGATGTCTATAAGCAAAAAATGAACAATACCAAGTATGAATAAGTATGTTGGAACTAGAACTCATGCACTCTGGAAAACAGTTTGGAGGTTCCTTAAAATGTTAAACGTTGAGT
This sequence comes from Cacajao melanocephalus, assembly GCA_963573385.1. NCBI lineage: Eukaryota > Metazoa > Chordata > Mammalia > Primates > Pitheciidae > Cacajao > Cacajao melanocephalus. The sequence goes on from CAUYLG010056445.1 coordinate 25,039, forward strand.
TTCATACCATCTACCAGTTCTACTCTTAGAAATCTTCTCAAGAGAAATGAAAATGTATGTTCAAGCAATAACTTACGTACAAATATTCACGGCAGCATTATTTGTAATAATTCTAACCTAGAACAATCCAAATGTCTATCAACTTGTGAAAGGACAAACAAAAAGTAGTATATCCATACAATGGAATACTACTGGACTATAAAAAAAGAATGATGTAATGATACATGCTACAACACATAGTGATCTCAAAGACATTACGCTGAGTAAAAAAAATCAGTCATAAAAGACTACACATTGTATCATTTCTTTTATATAAAATTTCCAGAAATGTTTAATCTAGAGACAGCAAAAGTAGATTAGTGCCTGGGGCTAGGCTGGGAGTGGGGATTGGCTGTAAACTCCATGAGGGACCTTTGTGGAATGATGGAAATGTTTCAAAACTGGATTATGATAATGGTTGCACAACTCTATACTTTACTAAAAATCCCTGAATTGTATAAATTGAATGGATGAATGGACTTTACAATAAGTAAATAATACTTCAATAAATGTTTTAATTGAGAGTGCTGAGTGGCTATATCCCTCAGCACTAGCCAGTACCTACTTTTAATCTTTTTATAAACCAGATTGGTTATTTTAAAAAATTACATCTCATTATTCTTCATAATGTACATTCCTTTGATTTCTAGTAAAACTAAACATTTGTGTCTACTTAGTCTTCGTTATTTTCCTATAAAGATACACATCTTTTCCATAAGGAAATGTGGGATGCTATCTTTTTAAAATAGCAAACCTTTTTCAGTATATGTGGTACAAATATTTTTTCCCAGTTTTTCATAAATTTAAAATTTTTGTTAACAGTTTTTTTTTGCCATCTTGAAATATTCATTTTTATGTAGCTAAATTTATCTGTGTTTTCATTTACAGTTTCTGTTTTTGCTGTTATGACAAGTAATATTCTTTTCAAAATTAACTATCACAAACCTTGATCACTGTTAGTTAAGCATCCCGGGTGCTAATAAGCCCAATGCCACTGATACTGGGCCTTCCATTTCAAGGAAACAGATAAAAACCTAATTTCGAATTTCAAAGCTAGAGGCAGATGGGCTTTCTTTCCTTAAACCTTTATTTTAAGTGTCAAGAGACATGACTGTTTACGTGCCAAATTCATGGAAAATGGCCTCATTAGAGAATTTCTGATGTGATACATTAGATATTTAAAATAGTTCTAGTGATAAGGAACTGGAAACTATTAATTAAAAGAAAGATGTAAAAATGTATTTCCTGTTGCTAATCATGCCAGGACTGTGATTCTAGGCCTCGCTGTCTGACGTCTCTTTGCAGAACATCAAATCATCACATAACAACATGACCACTGTGGGCATTTGTGGATGTCTGACCAGAATAGTCTAGAACTCAATCACTCATTGTCTCACTACCACCTGAGTCCATGAATGTTATTTATTTTGTAATTCCATTCACCCACCACCTGTTACCTGATAAATACAGGAAACTCACCTTTATTTACATCTCACAAACTTAAGAGATTAATATGCACTGAAGAACTCTTCACTAAGGGCTGTATTACTTCACAAAATACTATAGTATTTATAAGAAAACATTTGACTTAATGTAGCTATGACTATCACACACAAAGACACACATAAAACTTACAAAGAAATGTCATGAGAACATTTTAATATTAATGCAGATGATATTACAGCCCTGAAGTTGCATAACCGAGGCCTGGTCATGTTAAGACACAATCAGGCAACACATCTGAATACCTGGTAACCAAAAATGACTCTCACTTCTTCTTTGTATATTTGAGTCATACCCACACTCTTAAGGCCAGCCCAAAGTTAACTTTCTTTCCTTATCTTTCCTACTGCTTGTGGAATCTACAACTACACATTCTGGAACATATACACAGTCTTATGTTATTCAACTGTTTTGTGCCTGCTAGTCTTATCACCTTATTAAACACAAGCTCAAGAGGGCAAAAACAGTATGCTCCTGTAGCATTAAAACAGGGCTAGGATTCCATATGTTTTCATTGATTTTATCTGTCCCACTTCTTGTTCTGCAGAACAAGTTACTCAAATGCTCATTAAATAACATTTCTTGATTTCTAGGAAAAGTTGATCCAGGGGGCTACAAAGGCAAAAAAAAAAAAAATACTATGAGGACATTAAAAAAGTTTCTTATATCATAGAGTAGACAGTTCTTTAGTCAAGAAAAATACTGTGTAGTATGTAAATGCTTTGGCAATTATCCCAGCTTTAAAGATGTTGAAGAGCGATGCATGGATTGCCTCCAGTTCTTTTTTGTATCTAAGCAGGCTTTACCTAATGACAGTGGTTTCTCACATAAGTTCCACTGAACTTCAGGATTCCACAAGGCTGCTCTAATATTTGACTGATAGATGGGCTGGCAATGATTGCTGTTTAATCTGAGGTTGTTCTTGCTCAGGTGCCAACTGAGGTCTTTAGGGTTTAGGTATAAACGGAAAGCCTTCCTATTAATCAAGAAGTTTTCCATCACTGGAGAACACTGATGTCCTGAAGGATGACACATAGGTGCCTGTACAGAGTTTAGCCCCTACTCTCAGGACTACTGGCTAACTTATGCATGGGGGTTCCCTGCCTTCCAAAGAAATAAAATCATAATTGTTATTTTACTGTTCTTTTCTTCTTCCCTCCATCCCCTTGAGAGAGGTAGACAGTTCCCCTGTAAGAATAATCGTTTCACCAACTCCGGCCCTTGAATAAACAGCTAGGAAGGGTTCCATCATCTGGGTCCATTATACATAAAGTGTGCACACCTAACCTACTGTTTATGTAAACATTTGTTAATAATTCCCAGGAAAAATAGATGGCCCCCAGCTCACTTACTCTGTAACCTATATCTTGATTAGTTCCTTTATGGGAATGCCTCTACTAGCATTCCCAACCTATTATTAACCCTCAGTCAAAATGATGACAATGGTGACATCATTTATATTGTAGTTCTAGTAAAACGGGGCTAGGAAATACTTCCATAAAATGTAAGTTTAAATAATAAATCTCAAGTATTAGTCTTCTTAAACTGGGAGTACCTTTGGATTTCCTAAACTCCTCTTGACTCACCTTTTCCTAAATGAGTACATAACTGGTGAGAATAAGACTTTGGCATCTATAGCATCTGATCAAATCTTTACTAGTAGTTATTGGTTGGTGAGATGCAGGACAATTTATTTCTTTAAGTCTCAGTTGTATGGGGATAACACTGCTCAAGTTGTTTTGAGAATTAAATGAGATAATGCAAGTCAAATTCTGCACAGCGTGAGGCACACAGTATGTGCACAACAAACTAAGAGTTTTAAACATATTCAATTACTATTATTTTTAAAAAGTGGAGTAGGAGACAAGTTTCCACCCAATTGTCAGTAATAACATATAAGAGGAAAGCTTCTGAATTTTTTAAACTTCAGTATTTTAAAGTAATGCAGTCACTCACACACACAAATTAGTCCATGGTCTTTGATACGACAGGATATTAGGTATAATTTTGCTTCAAACTGAATACCCACACTCGTTGACACCGTTGGAAACACTGAGGCTGGGGGTGGGAGGATGCAAAGCACTTGCTCAGGAACCAGCCATCACCCACTGGTTTCTCAGGGAGGAGGAAAGCCTTCCCTTCCCTCCCAGGGAAAGTCGTAGCCCCACCCCGAGGCAGATTTGTGTCTCCGAAGGTGGTAGTCGGTGTCCGGGGCCTGCGCAGAAGCGGACAGTCCGCAAGGGGCGGAAGATGGGACAAAAATGACTCCAATTCGCTTTACACGCAGAGGGGCGGACAGCGCACGGACCCCGCCTTCCCCAACTGAGTGTGGGTTCCAGTCACTGGGGAGGACCTGTTGGCCCCCTGACCTTGGATGAGCCATATTGGATACCCTGGCGCTATCCCGCCTTCCACGCTGCCAACTCCGCGGCTCTCGCCGGGAACTGCGGGTAGGTCCAGGCCGCCAAGCCCCGCCTCGCCGGCCCCAGCCCTGATTGACACTGGAGTTGGTACATACGGGTCTGCCGCGGAGGCGAGCAGGAGGGTGAGCGCTATTTTAAACATGGCTTTCTGTCTCCTTTAGCCTCGGAGCCACAGCGGCGCAGCCAGCCGCGGGCACAGCCGCATGGGAATAATCCCAACATCTGCTCAATTTATTTTCTTCCCTCTCCCTATGTTTGGACGTGTTTTGCTACCCTCTCTGTTTTTCCTTCACACTAATTCACAACCTGGCAGCTTGCAAAGAGGAAACTCCCCTTCGGAATGGAAAGCCGCTTTTGCTTCCTCTTGTAGGGGGAAACCATTCCAGAGAGAAAGAGTTCAAAAAGAGGGGAAACCGCGTCACTGGAGAGAAAGTAACATTCAGAGATCGATGAGGACAGAGGGAGGGGGAGAGGGAGAGAGGAATGTCTGCAACAGGCATCTAAAAAGTGTGGAGGAGCAGAGATTCCCAATGCCCAGGTTACTACTGCGCGTGTTCTGCGCGAGCCATTGCAATGCCAGGATTCACTGTAAACACAATTTTAAGGCCTTTTAAATCTTTTTTGGTAAGCCTTACCTTTCTCTTCGGCATAATGACTATGTCGGTGAAGCAAAAAGTAAAGCAACCGGCTGGAACTGCTGGCGCCGCCGCTGGATGCTGCCTCTGCTGCTGCAGCTGCTCACGCACAGGGCACGGCGTAGCCCGGCCTCTTCGACCTGCACCTCCGCGGCTCCCTCCAGGGGCCCTCTGCTCGCCTCCCTGCTGCTCCAATGAGGAGCCCCGCCAGCCGGCCGCGAGGCCCCATTGGCCGAGGCAACGTTCTAAATTCCACGAGGGCACGCCCACCTCCGCGCGCGATACGAGCTGTTGTAGTTTCCACTTCACCGAAAAAATCTGCCTGGCGACTGAGCATGCCCAGTTCAACTAGTAGCCCCCCGGCCCCACAATCCTGAAGTTTCATTGTTTCACTGCTCTCTCTTTGAGATTGTAAGAGTAAGAACAATGTGTGCCTTCATAGGAAGGAAAAAGAGTAACAATGAACACGTAAACTTCATAATGTAAGTATATACACAGCAGGTACTTTATACGTTTCCTACCCATAAAGGCTTTTAATGAGTGTTACATGATGGGGACCTGTAAAGAGTGGGAAGGTACTCTGTTCTGGAAGAGCGCGGCAACCTCTAAACGTCTCAGTTTCCTCCTCTAGATATACAGTGACAACAGTCCCTAAAATAACTTAGCTCTAATTTTCTAAAATCTGTGATTATAAATCACTCACTAATTCAGCCAACTTCAAACGAGATGTGAAGAGGAACAGGACATGTTTATTATGGAAATTAGGAAAAGAAAGAACAAGGTATAAACTCATTATTTTATATTTGAAACATATATTTGAATCACACCTGTCATGTTGCACCTTATGCATAATGTTTCTTAACGTTCTGCAAGGCATAAAACGTGCATTGCAAAAATACTTCTGAATTCATTTTATGAGACCAGATTTACTCTGCTATCAAAACCAGTGAAAGACTTCAAAAGAAAAGAGAGTTACAGACCAATATCTCTCATAAAATAGACACAAGAGTCATGAACAAAATTTTACTAAATGAAACTCAACAACATTTAAAGGGACAATAAATACATCATGACCCATGGGGCTTATCTTGGGAATGCAAAGTTGCTTTTTTAATATCTGAGAATCAATCAATGTAATTTGCAGAATTAACAGAATAAAGGGGGAAAACAATCCTTTTAGCAGATGCAGGAAAAGTGCTGCTTGAATGGGTAAGCTAATTGTGATGAACACATACAGTGGAATACTACTCAGCAATAAAAAGGAATAAATTTTCCTACATGGATGAATATCAGAAACAAAATTCTGTATGAAAGACGTCAAATATAAAAGATCACACTGAATGACCTCATTCATATGAAATTATAGAAAAAGCAAAATTGGGCAAAGTTAGTTTCAGAATCAGCAGGCAAAGCTCACATCTGTTGAAGCCTTTTACAAATATGGCCAAATCCACTTTGATAACACAGAGGCTGCAAATATGTATTAAAAATATCTTCAAACAATGAAGTTTAATATTTCACTTTTTCTTTAGTAATTTTCACAATAAATTAATTGATCTAGCATACTCCAGAGGTAGTTAATGACTTTCTTTTTTGGAACATCTTTATGAACTCATGGATTTTTATATATCTGGTGTGCATCAGTGTATTGCTATCATTATTATTACCTTTTTAATGCTCATGTTACCACATCTTTAGCCAATGCACGCCTCTTCAAATTAGTGCCTGTGTCCTTTTGATAGGATCCCAACTATTTTTGATAGATTCCCTGTTCTCAGACATTCAGCGAATGACAATGGTTACTCAAACAAACTAAGATAAAAACCAGTATCTCAGAGCTAGATAAAAGTTTACAGGTTAATAATTTTGCCATTAAAATAATATTTATAATGAAGATGTCTTGCAAGAGATTAATCTGCCAAGTGCTTGATAGTTAAAAAAAGAAAAAGTCAGTGAAAATATTTTTAATAAGATATGTGTGAGAAGGATAGTGAGTAGCACTTGCAATCTGGATGGCTATGTCTCTTTATGGAGATGGAAAAGTGCCACATCAAAGGTAGTGGCTTCGTTAATTTTTTCCCAAACCAAACAGTCTGATCAACAACAGCAAACAAAATTATAAATGTTTTTGCTGCACATAATAAAAATTATCCAATGAAATTGAAACCTGCTTGTTGGATAAAGAAAGTTGACTGTGGGGACCTTGAGTCCTTGGAACCTTTAGTTCATTTACAAGTTATGAAAATAACAGCTTTGGTTGAAAATCAACAGCATCACTTATCTTTCCTTTGATGTAGATTGCACCTGTCTGAGCACTACTCTAGGAAATGAAGTGTTCTCCCTTGTACCTTGAGTAGCCTTCAGGATCTGGGAAAGTCAACACAAACCTCTACTGGTGGCCCTGGAGGTAAGAGCAGCAGACAAAGAGAATGATTTGGCGGGTAGATAGAATTCTAGGCTAAGAGATAATGACATCTGGGCAGAAATGAGCATGTCACATACAAGACAGTGAGGAGGTCAAGCTGGTAAGAAATACAGACTCATTTATTTATTCCACCGAGCATTTCTACTACTTTGGAATATCAGCCTCTAAGACAGTAAAAGTACGATGCATATACTATAGCTAAGATAGACATGGATAAATTAACAGAGTTACTGACTGAGAAAGAAAGAAGAAAAAAATAGTGAACAAATTTGTTTTCCAATTCCAGCTCCTCACCTCTTTTTTCCTACTCAAAACTGTTGGAATTGTACACCTACTGCACATTTTTCAAACAGCAGGGCAAAATCATTTATAGTGTCATGACTATCATTAAGGAAAAGAAAGAGACAGAGATGTTGACAGACACATGCACACACACACACACACATACACACACACACACAAAGTGAGAGAGAATGAGAGAGAGAAAGAGAGAGAGAAGGGAAGGATAAGAAAAGCAAAGAAAGGGCCAAGCATAGAAAATATCAGAGTGTATTTCACATGGTAAAGGTAAATAATGTTTCATAAGATAATTGTTTCTATTTTCCATATGTGCTTATATAAACATGCAGAATACATATATGTATGTGTGTGCATTGGATTGTGACATGAAATATATTTTTAGTATGGTCTTGATCAAAAAAATTGAATGCCACTGTCAATGAATCTTATGGATCTTTGGCATTCCAAAAAACACTTAATATTAAAATTCTTTTGTTTTAGAGGTAAGATCTCAGTCTGCTGCCCCAGGCTGGCATGCAGTGGCACAATCATAGCTCACTGCATCTCAGACTCGTGGGCTAAAGAGATCCTTCTGCCTCAGCCTCCTGAGTAGCTATATAGGTGTAAGCCACCACACCAGGCTTGAGAGGAAGTTTTCAAAGGAGAGAATAATTTGCAAATCACCTCCCTTTTGAAGTGATTCTCTTTTCCTCCTTTAGGCAGACACAGACAGGGTTCCTTAGGCTTTTGTTGTAAGTAATGACAAATTACTAGAGAAGTCAGATCTAGAATCTACATATTGCTGCTTCTGATAGTTGCAACTGTACACCTACTTTGCATTTTTCAGACAGCACGGCAAAAAAAAATGATATTCATGACTATCATTAAGGAAAAGAGACAGAAACACAGACACACACACACAGACACACACACACACACACACACACACACACACAGAGGGAGAGACGGAGAAAGGACGAAAGGGGAAAAGTGAAAATGATAGTGTGTTGCTTCTAATAGTTTGTAATTCCAGATTAAGTTACTATTCTTCCATAAATAGGCCAAAAAAATTACACAGTGAAGAATTCAGGTGTGTAACAAAACAACATCAAAAACAACAAATAGGAAGTGGCAAAAGAATATTTTGTTTCTATTTTCTAGTCAAGTCTCTACTTTGATTGGCTGCTAACTTTTGAAGAGACCAAGGTTAGTTTTTACAAAGCAACAAGGAGAGTCCAAGAGCCAATGGTCCCGAATCCAATGAGCAGCCTGATGATAGTGCAGATGCCCAGGTCCCAACCCCATGGTATTGAATGGCTAGGCTTTGGAATCTGCATTTTCAAATGAGCTTTTCATGTGTTGCTTACACTATAATTTGGGAATTCTAGACTAGGCCCTTGCTCTCAACAAATATTTGCTGAATGCCGCTACTTAGATTCTGATGACAGATATCTATAAAAGCCTGTGGACTTAACACACTTCCAGAGCAAGAGCCTAATTCTGTGAGTGAAACTCGCCCCACAGACCTCACCTTGTTTTGCTCTATCTCAAGTTTTGCTGGGCACAGCCTGCTTATTTCACATTCTTCCTCTTCTCTAGTTGCAAGAAACCTAAAGAATAAAAACTCCACGCATCCGGATACCTAGAAAATTGTCTTCTTCTCCCCAGGCAGCCCTCTAGGCAGCTCCTTTGGCCCCCATGAGATGAAAATTCCTGACCCCAAATCCTCAAAGGGAACTTACCTTGGCCAAAGCCCCACAAGCCACACCCTTTCGAGGCTAAATGTTAGCGATTGCATGAGCATATCTCAACCATATTAATAGCAGAGGAGTAGGCTATTCTGTGAACTTCCAAGGAACTCACTCTTTGTTTTCCCAGCCTTTGATCAAATTTAATATTTGCGCAGATTCTTTACTCCAGGTATGTTTTACACAGTTTTCCCACCCCTGGTACTTTTCAGGTTCAGTCTCTGTGCTGTTTACCTCTCCTTCTTGCTCCTGCGGCTTAAGCTCACAGGAGTGTGATTACTTTGCTTTGTAGCTCCCAAATGACTATTTGGGGATGAATTAGATATGATCTGTGGCTAGAACCAGGGATTGGACTACACTGGTTTAGCCATTCCTTTCTGTCAGATTGTTAGCATGGCTGGTGCCAAGAGCCATCTAGGCTCAAGGAGGTGAGAAAGTTAAGGGAAGGAAATCCCCAAAGTTCATAGAGAGGACACAGCAAAGTAAGGACTCCATCCCATCCCGTTAGGTAAAAGCCGCAAGCTGCAAGGTGCCAAAAGCCAAACAGTGGTTGTTGCAGAGCTCTCCAACTGAATTGCACACTCTCAGTGCCAGTACACTCTCGAATAGGACCACACCCTCCTCTCTAAGCTAGTAATTTTGACTACCCATTTTTGGTATTTTCTACATTTCCTTCAAATCTCAGAATCCCTGGGAGCTTGTAAGGAACATCCCTGTCACTACTCCCAAGGGTCCTGCCTTTCAGAGATACCACACCATTTTCCTTTTCTCAACGAAAGCAAGAAAATGCTGGTTTGGGGAAATGAGAATCGAATGAATCATTCTGAAAAATACCATATAGCAACTGGAGATGATTTTCAGGTTAGTTTGATTAATAACTCTTACAATTCTCAAGTACTAAGAAAGCGTTAGCCAATAAAGTGAGTTTGGCCAGGTCAGAATGAATTCTAGCTACCAGGCAATAAATTTTTGTCCAGGAGTGGAAAACTAGCCTGGAAATGTGCCATAATCTTCAAGGCTGCTTATCTACATAGGGTTTTTGTTGTTTTTAAAACATAGGATTGTGCTACTCCTACAAAAATCTCTCATGCTTTTCCACCTTCTCATTCCCACTCCCACTTCTGCTCTCTGGAATCGTAAGCAAATGGATTCTTTTTCTCCCCTCATGACTAAATAATCCAATTTACTTCTTAACATGTCAAAAATTTTTTTTTAAGTTTTAACCATTTTAAAAATAAATACTTATCAAAAAGTTTGGAATTTGCAGTCATAGGCATTAATTCAAATCTCAAGCTATTGAGCTACCACCACATTACTCAACCTCTTTGAATCCTGGTTTCCTTATTGTAAAATGAAAAAAATAATGTCTAGTCAAGGTAGATACTGCTAGTTACCTGCCCAATATTCACACTAGCTTTCTTCCTACTAACAGAATTCTGATTTTGGCAATAGGCCCGGTCAAAACAAAACAAAACAATCTTCAGTTCCTCCAGCTCCCTGGCAGATAGAGGTTGCTATGTGACACCTTTGGGGCTAATGAAATGTATGCGGAAGTCACAAGGTGGTTGTGTAAACACCACCAAATAACAGGGCAAACCTAGCCAGGCAGCTAGCTGCCTCGTGCCTTTGTTCTTCCTCTCCTTTCATCCTGGAAGTTGCTAACAGTGTCTGGAAGTAGAACAGCCATCTATGTCCAAAAAGAGAAGGGTCACAGTTAAGGATGAAAGAGCAGAAAGGCAGGTCTTGAGGTCTCTGCAGTGGCCCCAGATTGCCCAGCTTTAGTCTACCTTTAATGTTTGGAAAATAAACACCATGTTTGATCAAGGCACTTTAGATGGATGTCTGTGATGTGCAGCTGAATACTATCCCTAACTGATATACTGCTTCATGGAATTGGTGTGAAAATTGAAGATGATAAACCACCAAACTACGGGAATGTGCATATGCCTGAAAGATGATGCTTAACGTACTTTGTTTGAAGCAATTATATTATACTCCCCCCTAAAATGATAAAAGAGAGCACAGAAAATATTTAACTTTTCCCGAATCCCTAAGGGCCTGATTATGAACAGTTAGCATAAACCTCTTAAAATTACTTTGAAGTAGGCAGGGATAAAAATGATTAAAAGAAGTATTTTATTGTTGCCATAGAACGTGGTGCTACATAATATGGCCTATTGCTATGTTGTACCGATGCAAATGCTGGATTGTTGCTCAACTCCGTCTTAGTTTTCCTGTGCCTCCCTACACTCTAGATGCTGGAGTTCCCACTGCAGCTAGGGTTCTGGATGTAATTTGCATTTGGCTAATTAGATGCGCTAGCATGAGGTATAGACAGTGGAGGTTAGGAAGACGCCACACTTTTGCTACATCTGCTGTGTCTGCTGCTTCTATTTTTCCTAAAACGACGTCAGCAAAGATCCTAGGCACTAGCACTGTGGGTTCGGAGAGGCGCATCTCCTTGTGTTCACTGTGTAGCAAGTGAGGTATGGTCTGAAATTGGCAGAGATAGGGGCTTCATGATTGGGAAAGTATTTTTATTCTTATACAGTCCTGATACTAGTGGATTCCTGCTTGCAAAAGAGACATTGCTCCTTTGACGACCTTGTTCTGAGTGTGACTTTGGGAGACTTTTCTGAAAGTTCAACCCACGGTCTGGCTCTTTAGTCCTCTGAGCTATCCCATAAGCTACTGAATCTTTGAAACCTTTTTTCCTTAAATTAGATAGAATGGGTTCTGTTCTCTACAACTGAATCCAGAACTACAGAGCCTCCTTTAGCGTTGCTTACCAAATCTTTCCAGCTTTCAGAGACATGCTTGGCTGGGCTCAATGGCTCGTGCTTGTAGTCCTAGCACTTTGGGAGGCCAAGGTGGGTAGACTGCTTGAGCCCAGGAATTTGAGAACCTGGCAACATGGTGAAACCCCATCTCTACCAAGAAAACCCCACAAATATTAGCCGGGCATGGTGGCATGTGCCTGTAGTCCCAGCTACTTAGGAGGCTGAGGTGGGAGAATCGCTTGAGCCAGGGAGGTTGTGGAGGTTGCAGTGAGATGAGATCATGTCACTGCACTTCAGTTTGGGTGACAGAGCCCAACCCTGTCTTAAAAACAAAACAAAAAACTCTACAGAACAATAACAACAAAAGCTACACATTCTCCTCTCACTGGAGCTGATTATGGAAACAGATGTTGATAAGGGGATTGCCCATGTGTGTCTTTCAGTGATCACAGTGAACAGAACCCTTTGAAGGACACTGCCCACAATGGACATAGAGCTATCAAATCTGGAAGTGAACCTTTGATTTAAGCTGCTGAGATTGGAGGGGAATTTGTTTCCACAGGATTATCTATCTTATCCTGAAATGATAGAACTTAGAACCTAAGAGAAAGGTGCTGCTTTAATAATAAAACAAACCCTAAAATACGTGGCATTGGCTTAACAGCTGGTCAGAGGAATTAAGCAAACTATTACTGAATCCTGGAAGAATGGAAATTCATTTCTCTAGTGGGAAAAATTTGGTAAGACTATTGCCTACAGTAATTTGAAGGCAAAAGGCATATCTAACCTTAGGGAAGGGGTTGAAAACAGATTATCATTACTGTTTATTGCTTATTACCAACTGTAGTTAATTAGATAATATAAGAAAAAAATATATGTTCATAGAAGACTTGGTCAGTTTGTAAGAACGGATGAAACAGACTTGGAGAATCTACAAAGTCAAAAACTTACAAGGTTGGAAAAGGCACCTGCTTCTCATTCGAAATAATGAAAGGTAAAACTGATCCTTTGAGCAACAAAAGCACATTGAAACTAAGCTTTGTGGTAAGGATCCGATCACTCATCATGAATTAGGGTGTGGTGCCCAGTAATTCCTTCAGTTAGACCAAATGGCCCAGAATGACTTAAATTGGTTCATGGGAAAAGGTGTAGCTGTCACTGTTAGGCAAAAGAAACCTATAACTGGGGGAGAGGAGACAGAGGGAGAGAGGGAAGAGGAAGGGAAAACAGAAGTGCTGGGGCAAGAAAACACAGAAGTATGGCAAAGAAATATGTCTAGAAAGGAAACATGGGAGAAAGTCAGAAGACAACCAAGGTTAATTTTGTAAGATAGTTTTACTGCTAAACAAAGGCTCTAACCTGGATTAAATGTGATTATTGCAATTTGAGACTTAACATAGCTGCTGGACTCTCCACCAATGATAGGCAGGAAGCAGGCTGAGAAAGCTGGTCAGTTTCTAAAACAGACATATCTTCAGTGCCTATTCAAACAAGGCTGAAAGAGGACTTTCCTAAAAGGAGAATCCAAGAGTCATGGAGATCAATGGACAGGGGAGCTCCTTTTAGGAAATCCAGCCTATTCAAGGAACATTTCCAGTAGGGAGTTTAAAACATCTGCCAAGTCTAGAAATTATTACAAGCCAATGACTGCCATTAAGTTTCCCATTCTTCCACTTTATAATGTGAGTATTTATTGAAGGTATCTTGACTTTGTTCTACCACTGGATAATGTGTAAGTGGGAGGTGAGAGGGCCAGGTCTCTGGATCGAAAGGAGATATACACACAGACCTATTTTACAGACTCCTTCATATTATCCCCTCACATAAAGACTACCACGCATCATCCAGGGATCCGGGATTTTGAAGTTGATGCCATAAATGAGACTTTTGAGTTATCTTCCTTCAGAGAGAAGTAAAGAATGCATTTTACATGTGGGAAGGAAGATGAAGGAAGTATTTCATGCCCCGAAGTGAAGACTACAATAATCATTACTACTATTCACCATATATTTCTGCTTTACTCCTTCATGACAGTATTATACTTCCCTTCCCGATCTTTAAAAGGTAGGCATAACTAAGTAACTTGCTTTGGCTAATTAAATGTGAATAGAAATGATGTCTTTTCTGAGCATCACTTTTTTTTTTTTACTGTGGCACAAAACACATAAAATTGACCCTCTTAGCCATTTTTAGTATGTAGTTCAGTAGTGTTAAGTGTATTCCCATTGTTGTGAAGTTGATCTCCAAAACCTTTTCATCCTGCAAAACTTAAAACTCTATACCCATCAAACAACTTCCCTTTTCCACCTCCTCCAGCCCCTGGTAACCACCATTCTTCTTTCTGTGTCTATGCATTTTACTATTCTATGTCCCTCATGTAAGTTAAATCATACAGTATTGGTCTTTTTTTTTTTGAGTGGCTTTTTTCACTTAGTGTAATGTCCTCAAAGTCCATTCATGTTGTAGTATGTGACAGAATTTCCTCCATTTTTGGAGGCTGGGTAATATTCTATTATATGAATATACCACATTTTATTTGTGTTCATCCACCAGTGGACATTTGGGTTGCTTCTACCTCTTGGGTACTGTGGATAGTGTTGCTATGCTGAGCACCATCATTAAGAGCCAGTGAATGATTCACTATACTGCCCTCGTCTTTTGCTGCCATGAGCAAGGAAGCATATGCAAAGATGGGCTTCTCTCCACCTGGGCTTTTGAATTATCAAAATGAGCAGAGCTCCCAGCTGACCCAAGATGGACATGTAGAGTAAATGAGAAATAAGCTAATGAGATAATAAATTTTTATTATCTTTCAATTATTTCAAGATAATAAGTGTCAAAATTCTAGTCTATAAAATTGAAAGATAATAAATTTTTGTTGTTTAAGCCAGGAGTCCCCAATCCTCTGGCCATGGGTCTGTGGCCTGTTATCTGTTCATTCATCTGTTATCTGTTAGGAAGTGGGCCGCTCAGCAGGAGATGAGTGGCAAGTGAGCATTACTGCCTGAGCTCCACCTCCTGTCAGATGTGTGGTGGCATTAGGTTCACACAGGAGCATGAGCCCTACTGTGAACTGCATATGTGAGGGATCTAGCTGCATACTCCTTATGAGAATCTAATGCCTGAAGATCTGAGTTGGAACAGTTTCATCTTGAAGCCATCTCCCACTCCACCTCTGACTCTGTGGAAAAATTGTCTTCCACAAAACTGGTCCCTGATGCCTAAAAGGTTGGGGACTCGTTTAAGTCACTAAGTTTGTGGCAATTTGTTATGACAGCAATAAAAAAATAATATATTAGCAGCTTCAGCCATAGTGCCTTCCACTTTGGCCACCCAAATATCTGCACACTCTTTTTTTCACACAGACTATACCCACCTTCTGTCCAAAGAAGAAACCCATCCGTATCTTTCACTTACAGTGTCCAGCTCAAAGTCTAACACCTCCAGGAAATATTCAGTCCTTTCTGTCAGGTCTGGATGTACCTAAGTTATCTGCTCCCCAAATACCTAATTTACTGCAATGGGGGAGAAAGATTCATTCTCTCTCTTTTCTGTAACTTTTTTTTTAAAGATAGAGACAGGGTCTTGCTATGTTGCAAAGGCTGTTCTTGAAATTCCAGGCTCAAGTGATTCTTTCACCTGGGTCTCCCAAAATGTTGGGATTACAGGCATGAGCCACTGTGCCCAGCCAAAAACTCATTCTCTAGCACAAAGTTCCTGGACTGGCTCATTTAGCAGCCTTGATGACAGGTTTTCCTCTTCAAGATGATTAGTTATGGAAAATCATTACTTATCAGAACATGCAACTTCAGAAAGATACAAACTGCCTAACTTCAGGCCTTTGCAACCTGTGCCCCACACAGGGTCACTATACGTGGACATTAGAAACTAGAGCTTCTTCCTAGATCTTTGATCTCATCTAAAATTCTACCCTAGGTTGACTAACATCTTTTTCTGAACCAAAGATAAAAGTCTTGATGAGGTTTCACATCTGCTTTTGACCCTAAAATGAAACTATAAGAAATTTTAGTTCAAAGGCATGGATCAACTGACTTCATATAAGAAGAGTTTAAAGAGCTTAAGCCCCACAATTTGAGAATCAGCATCATCCCCAGTGTTTGGGCCCATTTGTAAGAAATCCATTTGCTGCTTTCCCCTACATAGAGACCCCCTTCAGAATAAAGTGCCTACTGTGTCATTGTCTTTAGCCTAGAGAAATAATCTTCACCACAGATACTGATATACCCCTTCTTCTTTCTCAAATATATAGAATCCCTGTATCCTGTTAATTTTCCCCTCTATCAATATGGCAAAATTAAAATGAGTAGTATTCTGCTCCAGTTAAAATGTAGAAAGTAATGACAGTCACTCTCACCTTTAACTGGAAAAAAAAATTGGATAAACTGAGAAAATCATTTTTAAAATGACAGCTATTGAATACAAAAAAATTCTAAAGGAACTAAATTCAAAAGGGATAAAAATCCTAGAAATTTATATAAATACAAAAAAATGATAGAAATGTAATCAAATTTTTGAAAAATCACTCCGAAGGATTATTTTTCCAGACAAAATAAAAATATTAATTTCTTAAAACCTATTCTTAATAAGCTTAACTTTATGCTTTTTCTTGACATAAGAATATAACTTAATTTAGTTGCTAGATTTTATTCAGATATTTTTTAAGAACTTGACATAACTAATAATGGATCACATAATTTTTCAGCATAAATAATAAAATATAAACTATTTTTGTTTAATTCTCACACACAAAAGCATGAGGAACAAATATAAAAAACATCCACAGACCAACAGCAATGCATAGCCATCAGCAGACCACTTCTCGAGATAGTCTGAGATTGAGCCATTAAGCAAGAGAAAGTCCTTGATTCACAGCTGTCTATGTGTATAGTTTTATCGCATTGATTTAGCATGTATTTTGTGTACCTTCGGTGAATTCAGTGTCCATGCTGCTCATGTGATGCCCCTCTCAAATCCAAAACCCAATGAGAGGAATTAAACAGTATTAAGAAATGAGATTTTATCAGGTAGGGTTGAGTTTTGGAGGTCCATATACCATTGCAATATTAAGATTTTTTGAACATCCCCCAAGAAATAATTTTTGCCCAATTGAGTGCAATAGTGTACTCACTGAAAATGCATAATGTAAATGAATTTAAACCAGTGATAGGACATATTTATACAATTAATATTTTGAATATGAATTTGCAGGACAGAAATATTTTCCCTTGAATTGTATAACCTTTGTTTTTTAACATGTAACTTATATTTACAAGAGATAACTCCCCCAGCCTGCCCCCCAACATTTCGCTAATTTGCTTACAGAAGTCGGAGACTCAAAACTTATTTAATAGAAATTCATTTTTAAGCACACTTTTCCTAGGCACCTCAGGGATCATCTTGTGCTATAGTGTCCAGCCCCAGATATTTGGATAATTACAAATGTAATAATGGGTGTTGAAAGCTTTTTTTTTTTTGAGATGGAATCTTGTTCTGTATCCCAGGTTAGAGTGCAGTGGCACAATCTTGGCTCACTGCAACCTCCGCCTCCCAGGTCCTGGTTCAAGCAATTCTCCTGCCTCAGCCTCCCAAGTAGCTGGGATTATAGGCATGCACCACCATGCCCACCTATTTTTTGTATTTTTAGTAGAGACTGGGTTTCACCATGTTGGCCAGGCTGGTCTTGAACTCCTGACCTCGTCATCCGCCCACCTCGGCCTCCCAAAGTGCTGGGATTACAGGCATGAGCCACCGTGCCTGGCCGTTGTAAGCTATTTTTAATGTTTCAAAATGCCTAGACAAAATCATACTCTGCCTGGAGTTTGTTTCTCTAATATGCTCAGTCAGATGATAGGTCTTTATTCTGTAAAAACAGGACATTGATTCCCTGACATCTCCTTGCAGCCCGTTCATGTACCCTGCCTTCTGTCTCTCACAGCTCCACTTTTTTGTTTACCAACATGCCAAACCCCCTTAGATATTTGTCAGAATATTTAACAAAACAAAAAATTACTGCTTAGTAAGAGAATTTTTCTAAATATAATATTTTGAAGCACAAAGTTTATGATTAAACATTATTAACAGGAGAGCTTAGTAGTGAAAATGTTTCAACTACTGATTTATTCTAACTTTCTACTGAGGTATAAAGAGGTCAAATGCATTTTCCAAGACCATGCATGCAACTGGTTAATAATAGAGGCAGGATTAAGTCCCAAATTTCTGACTAAAACCTGTTATACGTTGCTGTCCTCAGCATCAACAACACTAACCACTTGTACGTAAATGGCATGAAGGCCATTTTCTATGGATACAGGTTAGTGGTTGCCTTATCCATTTCCCATGGATAAGGCTTATGAGAGCTAATTTTGCCTGCTTGGTGTATGCCAGGGTACTGTCTTCAGCCCAGAGCACAGCAGAAGTCAGGGATGCAAAATGCTGGTGCAGCATTTTTGACAGGTCCTGAAAGCAAGCCTGTGTTGTCTGTGACTGCTGAGTTGTGCTACGATAATTGTGGTTCACAACCATGTCCCTAAGGCACTACAAGTTTTTAGGATGTGATCTGAAGTATCAAAAAGTAGTTATATTTAGAACAGTTTTAGCATTCACTACACATGATGGCATTCTAAGGTTACAATATGACAATCCACACAATTTATTTAATTGGACTTTAAAAGAAGATTCCTGGAATACAATTTAGTAGACAACTCAAGGTATAGAGTCATATTACTTGTTATTTTAGTTTATACTTGTAATAGTTTTACTTTTGTCTCATGAAGCCTTTGCTAACTATTACGGTATGAAGCTCATTCACTTTTTGCCTCTTTGAATTACTCAACTTCATTAAAACACAATCAATTCATCAATTGTGCATTCGTTTAATAAATTCATTGCGCATCTGCCAGGTACCAGATTTGTGCTAGATGCTGGGGACGATACTGATGAGACAAAAAACTATAAAGTACAGCAACTATAACATGTATAGCACAATAAAAATAAAATAACTGTGATAAGTACTACTGAAAGGAAGGTATGTTTATTAAAGGCAGATTTGATGAAATTGAGGATAATAATGAAGGATTCTTTGAGGAAGGAATGATTAAGCAACAGTCTGAAGAAGTAGCCTTTAAGTAAACAAAAAAGGCAGAGAAGGGATTTCCAGGCAGAACAGCATGTATGAAGTCCCTGTGGCGTGAGCTGGTTCAATGAAATGAAGCCTAGTGCTGCTGGAGTGCAGAGAGGGTTGGAGAATGTTGTATGAGATGAAACCAGAGTTAGGACCAAGTTACGCATGATTTGTAGGCAGTGTTCGGCATTGTGGCTTCATTCTGAAAGCACTGAAATCGTTGAAGAAGGTGGGGTGATTAGATTTATGTTTTGAGAAATCATGTGACAGTATTATGCAGAACAGAGCAGACAAGAAGAAAGGATGTATTAAGGCCTATTAGGAGATTATTTTAGAAACAGAAGTGACAAATTATACTTATTTAGACCATGCCCTCTCAACAGGGGTGATTATCACACCAACAGGGCTAAAACTGGTTCATGGAGGGGGAAAAAAATCTTAGCTATTACAATGATTTGTAGCCCTATAAAGTTCAACCCTAACTAATAAAATCTTAATCCTTAGTATTTAATTTCTATTACTGGGTTTTGCTGTTATTTTGGGGTATCACATTAGGAGAATAGAAACTGAATTAATGGAAAATATGCAAAATGTGTGGAAGATAGATCAGTGTTACAAAACTATATGGAATAGATGGCTGTGATTCAAGGACTTTCTCAGGCATGATTATTCCACCTTAAAGTCATATTGCAAGAGATGGCCAAAGCATGGCTATGGGCCGCTATTGGCCACCTTGTGGATGTTGTTTATATTTGATCCTCATGCTTTTGTATGTGCACTGGGCTTTCAGAATTAAACTAAAATTGTTCATATTGCATTATTTAATTTGACAAAAGTTAACTCATCATTCATTTTGTCAAATGTTAAAAAGAAAAAATGCCAACAATATCAGAATGGATATCTAGCAGCTAAATAAGCAAAAAGATGTTCTCATATTAAGCAAAAGTCAAAAGCTTACTAAAAATAATTTTTAAGAAATTAATGTTATTAAGTTTTACTTCTGCTGGAAAATACAATTTGAATTTTTTTGAAAGAAATTGATTCTATTGCTATTATTATTGTGTAATTTTATATATTAATCATTTGCATCTGTAGTTTGATATAATTAAGCATGAAAATTATATTTGAAGTTACTCACCATATTGTTTTAAAGTTAAATGTTAATACCTTCAAAATTTTTAATTTACTTTAACTTGGAAACTTTATTTTTCATTCTTCATTATACACAAAAAGCTTACTTTTTTATTATGCTTTAAATTATGAGAAACATGTGCAGAACATGCAGGTTTGTTATATAGTTATACACGTGCTATGTGGTTTGCTGCACCCATCAACCCATCATCTACATTAGGTATTTCTCCTAATGCTATCCCTCTCCTAGCCCCACATCCCCCAACAGGGCCCAGTGTGTGATGTTCCCCTCCCAGTGCCCATGTGTCCTCATTGCTCAACTCCCACTTATGAATGAGAACATGCAGTGTTTAGTTTTCTGTTCCTGTGTTAGCTTGCTCTGAATGATGGTTTCCAGCTTCATCCATGTCCCTACAAAGGACATGAACTCATCCCTTTTTTATGGCTGCATAGTATTCCATGGTGTATACATGCCACATTTTCTTTATCCAGTCTATCATTGATGGCATTTGGGTTGGTCCAAGTCTTTGCTATTGTGAATAGTGCTGCAGTAAACATATGTGTGCATGTGTCTTTATAGTAAGATGTTTTATAATCCTTTGGGTATATACCCAATAATGCGATTGCTGGGTCAAATGGCATTTCTGGTTCTAGATCCTCAAGGAATCTCCACACTGTCTTCCACAACTGAATTAATTTATACTCCCACCAACAGTGTAAAAGTGTTCCTACTTCTCCACATCCTCTCCAGCATCTGTTGTTTCCTGACTTTTTAATGATTGCCATTCTAACTGGCATGAGGTGGTATCTCAATGTGGTTTTGATTTGCATTTCTCTAATGACCAATGATGATGAGCTTTTTTTCATATGTTTGCTGGTCGCATAAATGTCTTCTTTTGAGAGGTGTGTGTTCATATCTTTGCCCACTTTTTGATGAGGTTGTTTTTTTCTTGCAAATTTATTTAAGTTCTTTGTAGATTCTGGATATCAGCCCTTTGTCAGATGAATAGATTGCAAAAATTCTATTCTCCCATTCTGTAAGTTGCCTGTTCACTCTGATGATAGTTTCTTTTGCTGTGCAAAGCTCTTTAATTAGATCCCATTTGTCAATTTTGGCTTTTGTTGCCATTGCTTTTGGTGTTTTAGTCATGAAGTTTTTTTGCCCATGCCTATGTCCTGAATGGTATTAGGACATACCATTCTAGGTTTTCCTCTAGAGTTTTATGGTTTTAGGTCTTACATTTAAGTCTTTAATCCATCTTAAGTTAATTTTTGCATAAGGTGTAAAGAAGAGGCACAGTTTCAGTTTTCTGCATATGGCAAGCGAGTTTTCCTGACACCATTTATTAAAGAGGGAATGCTTTCCCCATTGCTTGTTTTCGTCAGGTTTGTCAAAGATCAGATGGTTGTAGATATGTGGTGTTATTTCTGAGGCCTCTGTTCTTTTCCATTGGTCTATATATCTGTTTTGCTACCAGTACTATGCTTTTTTGGTAGCTATAGCCTTGTAGTATAGTTTGAAGTCAGATAGCATGATGCCTCCAGCTTTGTTATTTTTGCTTAGGATTGTCTTGGCTATATGGGCTCTTTTGTGGTTCCATATGAAATTTAAAGTAGTTTTTTTCTAATTGTTTGAAGAAAGTCAATGGTTGCTTGATGGGGATAGCATTGAATCTGTAAATTACTTTGGGCAGTATGGCTGTTTTCATGATATTGATTCTTCCTTACCATGAGCATGGAATGTTTTTCCATCTGTTTGTGTTCTTATTTCCTTGAGCAGTGGCTTACAGTTCTCCTTGAAGAGGTCCTTCACATTCCTTGTAAGTTGTATTCCCAGGTATTTTATTCTATTTGTAGCAGTTGTGAATGGGAGTTCACTCATGATTTGACTATTTTTTTTTTAAGTGAAAGTATGTTTATTAAGAAAGTAAAGGAATAAAAGAATGGCTACTCCATAGGCAGGGCATCGGTGTGGGCTGCTCAGCTGCTTATTTTTATGGTTATTTCTTGATTATATGCTAAGCAAGGGGCAGATTATTTCTGAGTTTTCCAGGAAAGGGGTGGGCAATTCCCAGAACTGAGGGTTCCTCCTCTTTGTAGATCATATAGTGTAACTTCCTGACATTGCCATGGCATTTGCAAACTGTCATGGCACTGGTGGGCATGTCTTTTAGCATGCTAATTCATCATAATTAGCATGTAATGAACAGTGAGAAGGATGACCAGAGGTCACTTGCATTGCCATCTTTGTTTTGGTGGGATTTGGCTGGCTTCTTTACCATATGCTGTTTTATCAGCAAGGTCTTTGTAACCTTTATCTTGTACTGACCTCCTGTCTCATCCTGTGACTAAAAATGACTTAACTTCCTGGTAATGCAGCCCAAGAAGTCTCAGCCTTATTTTATGCAGCCCCTATTCAAGATGGAATAGCTCTGGTTTGAACACCTCTGATATATTTTTCCCCTCCCTTTTATAAGAGAACTCTTAATCCTAAGGGTCATAGAGGGGTAAAGATCCATCTTTGGATCTTTCATATCCTTTGCCACTTTGTGTTTTTTTACCTTTGTTGGTTTAAAGTCTGTTTTGTCAGAGACTAGGATTGAAACCCTTGTTTTTATTTGCTTCCCATTTGCTCCATTCCTTTATTTTGAGCTTGTGTGTATCTTTGCACATAAGATGGGTCTCCTAAATACAACACACCAGTAAGTCTTGACTCCTTATCCAATTTGCCAGCCTGTGTCTTTTAATTAGGGCATTTAGACCATTTACATTTAAGGTTAGTTTTGTTATGTGTGAATTTGATCCTGTTATTATGATGCTATTTGGTAATTTTGCACACTAGTTTATGCAGTTTTTTATAGTATGATTGGTCTTTATATATTGCTGTGTTTTTGTAGTGGCTAGTACCAGTTTTTCCTTTCCATATTTACTGCTTCTTTCAGGAGCTCTTGCAGAGCAGGCCTGCTGGTAACAAAATCCCTCAGCATTTGCTTGTCTGGAAAGGATTTTATTTCTCCTTCACTTATGAAGCTTAGTTTGGCTGGATGTGATATTCTGGGTTGAAAATTCTTTTCTTTAAGAATGTTGAATACTGGCTCTCAATCTCTTCTGGCTTGTAGAGTTTCTGCTGAGAGGTCCACTGTTAGTCTGATGGGCTTCCCTCTGTAGGTTACCTGGCCTTTCTCTCTGGCTGCCCTTAATAGTTTTTCCTTCATTTCGACCTTGGAGAATCTGAAGATTATGTGTCTTGAGGTTGATCTTCTTGTGGAGTATCTTAATGGCGTTCTCTGTGTTTCCTGAATTTCAATATTGGCCTGCCTTGCTAGGTTGGGGAAGTTCTCCTGGGTAATATCATGAAGTGTGTTTTCCAGCTTGTTTCCATTCTCCCTGTCTTCTTCTGGTACTCCAATCAATCGTAGGTTCAGTCTTTTTCTGAAATCCTGTATTTCTTGGAGGCTTTGCTCATTCCTTTTCATTCTTTTTTGTCTATTCTTGTCTGCATGTCTTATTTCAGTAAGGTGGTCTTTATGTTTCTCTCTAAACTGGTTATTCTAGTTAGCAATTCCTCTAACCTTTTATCAAGGTTCTTAGTTTCTTTGCATTGGGTTAGAGCATCCTCCTTTAGCTCAGCATAGTTTTTTATTACCCATCTTCTGAAGCCTACCTCTGTCAATTCACCCATCTCATCCTCTGTCCAGTTCTGTGCCCTTAATGGAAAGACGCTGCAATCATTTGGAGAAGAGGCCCTGTGGCCTTTTGGGTTTTCAGCATTTTTTTCATTGATTCTTTCTCATCTTCATCAGTTTGTCTAGTTTCTATCTTTCAGGCTGCTGACCCTTGGATGGAGTTTTTGTGGGGGCCTTTTTGTTGTTGTTGATGATGATGCTGTTGTCACTTTCTGCTTGTTTGTTTTTCTTTCAACAGTCAGATCCTTTTCTGTAGGGCTGTTGAAATTTGCTGGAGGTTTACTTCTGGCCGTGTTCATCTGATTCACTCCTGTGCCTGAAGATGTCACTCAAGGAGGCTGGAGAACAGCAAAGATGGTGCCTGCTCCTTCTTCTGGGACCTTTGACCTCAAGTGGCACCAACCTGATGCCAGCAGGATTGCTCCTGTATAGGATGTCTGACAACCCCTGTTGGGTCTCACCTAGTTAGGTGGTACAAGGAGCAGGGCCTATTTAATGAAGCACTTTTTCCCTTGGTGGAGGGGGTATGTTTCCCTGGGGGGAAACCCATTCGTCTAGGCTGTCTAGATTCCTCAGAACTACCAGGAGGAGAGGCTAAGTCTGCTGGTTCACAGAGAGATTTGAATTCTGTCCCTGAGCCTCTGGCTGGAGTTACTGGAGTTCCTGCAGGGAAGCCCCACCCAATGAGGAAGGATGGTCAGCGCTATGCCTGAAGAGGCACTCTGGCTGCAGACTGCCACAGCTGGTGTGTTGGACTGTGGGGACAAGTCTTGGGACCAAACTGTCCAGCCTCCCTGCCTTCAGCAGGAGAAAAGCACAGTCTGGAGCTATAAAAATGGATGCCACCCTTACCCTGTCCAGGGAGCTTAGTGTGTTAGGCAGTTGTGAGTCCCAGTGCTGGTTGCTGCCTCTCCCCCAAGGCGCTCAAATGGCTTAGATAGCAGGCAGCCCTAGCCTTTTCCCCAGGAGTTTGGTAGGCTTAAGCAGATTCCAGCTGAGAGGCTGTAAGAATCTGCACGTTCCAGGTTTGGGATGCTAGGCCTTGGTGGCATGGGTTCCTGAGTGGGATTTTCTGATCCATGAGTTGCACAGTTCCCTGGAAATAGCACAATTTTGCTGGCTAAGTCGCATGCTTACTCACTGCCTCCCTTGGCTGAGGGGAGAGGAGGATTCCCCCCTGCCCCTATGACTCTCAGGTGGGCTATCACAGCACACTGTTCTTCTTTCTGTCCATGAGTTACGCCAGACTTCTAGTGAATTTTGATGAGAGAACCTGGATGCTTTGGTTTCTGGCAAAGGATTCACACTTACAGTTTTTTTTCAATGGGAGCCTCCAAATGCTGCTGCTTCTAGTCAGCCATCTTGGCCCTACAGGTCCTATTTTTATACCAGATTCTGGATCTCAAAAAGGGGGAATCAGTCCATTTCCCATGGAAGTCTTATTTCTCAACAGAAGGGTGGGGATCTTGCCATACCTTCCAGGAGACCAAGAGCATACTTTTTAAATTCAAAAGTGCAAGGAACCTAGTATCTCTCCATAAATGACATTAGCCATCCCCCAAAGTATATTTCCTACCTAGTTATTATACACCAAAACTCTCACATAACACGAAGTAATTTCTTATACCCCCAAAAGTAAAAAAATGTCAGATAATGCCATGTAAAACAGAACAGAGCTTAATTTTGAGAGGAGTCCATCCACTTTGGATTCCTGAGAGTTCATGAGAAAAACAGAGGTTTTTCCCAAAACAGAGTCTGTGGCACCTCTGTTTTCCCCCAAGGAGTCCCAGGTTGCTAGAGCTTGAATAGCTACTTTTAATTAAGCTTTTAACCATAGCGCTCTTAAAAAAAATCCTTTTAAATCTCTAATTACCTGACTTTAGCCACATCAAATGGCCATTATTTCTGGCTTTTAAACTTTATCAAAGGTAGCCTCCTAGGTGCTCAGAGAAAGGAAAATTCAAGATGGCTCATGTAGGGGAAGACAATCAACAAACAGTAAAGGTCACAGAGATATCAAACCAGAAAGGGCACACTCCCTAAGCCAGGAATTGAACATGAACCCAAGCCACCATTGTAAAATGGCAAAACCTTAGCTGCTGAGCTACAGGATTTGGTGGTTTCCATTGCCCTTCCCAGAGGAGACTACAGCAGTCAATTTTGAGCTTTCAAAGGCTTTTAAGTGCTCAAGATAAAGTTTGGAGCTAACTATGACATAAATTCCAAAATTTCTGGAAGGCAGAGATTAAGAGAAAGTACTGCCATGTGATTACAAGGTCAAGCCCCCAAGGACATAACTAACCAGATTGTTGGACTCGGTTGAACCGCAGGCTTATGTGGTCCTAAGCCCATGTTCTATCCTAAAGTACTGCTCCTCTTTATGACAGAGTGACACGAGACAAATTCATAGCACAAAGTGCAGCAAATTCACTACAGCTTCAGGCTAGCCTCCCAAATCTTTTTTCCCATTAATCAAAATGTTACAGTGGAGATAAACAGCGATTTTCACCATTCATTTAATCAGTGTGCACAGAGTGAGAGAAACCAGAAGTCTGACTAGTAAGAAATTCCTAACATTTTGCCAGCATACCAGGCTTCTGGGTTCCCAGGGGACCTAGCAACCCTTCTTGCCACACCATAACGCTGGGGGTCAAGCTCCAACACAAAAGAAAATCTTTTTTTCTTCTTCCCTGTTTCATGGAACCACAGGCAAAGCCTCTCAATTTTGTAAGATGCCACCCAACCAACTGCATGGGGGACCCAAATTAACATTTCCATTCTGGCCGGTGCAAAATACATGTGACAAAACATAGATATTAGCCACTCTGCTTAGCATCCAATACTGAACTAGCAAGGCTCAAAGTTTCCCCTGGATGGGCCTTGTCATCTTTAATCCACCCAAAATGGATTACAGGAGTTTCAACATGCGATCTCTGGGCAAGATGGTCACCTTGAGTAACAGAAAAAGATCGAAAAAAGAATGGAGAGAAAGAGAGTGAGAAAAGCATTGCCTGCAGTGTGGCAGAGAAGGCAAAGAGCTCAGGGAGGCCAGAGAAAGACCCACCCATTGCAGCAATACTGAATCAAAAGTTTGGGCTTGTCGGTAGGGAAGGAATCTTTTCCAGCAGTCCCATCAGCTCTCAAGTGTGACCCTTTGGGGAGAAAACAGTTCCTCATGTTCCACGATCCTGCACATGCCTAATCCTGTCATAGCCATCAGCGAAGAGCACAAGGCAGATTAATCCAAAGAGAATAGTGACTAACATCCCATAGTACCAAATCCATTTTAACCAAGCAGGACTTTACTGAGGTGAGGGAACTCTAACCGCTAAATCTTAGGAAGGACTCTAAACCTTCGTAAGTTGGGCCTTGAACCCAAGTTGATTCAAACATCGTTGCCTTTTATTAAGAGGGGCCTTTAACCCACTCTGTCTTAGGAGGGACTTTAGCCCTCCTAAGTTAGACATCTAACCCAATCCCATCCTTTACCTGAGTACCCTAGCATTTACCCAATTCAGCCAATTGGTGCTGCAGTCTATCTCCTTTGGGTAAGGGGACTCTTCAATATTTTCCCTTTGTGCTTTGCCAGCAAGATGTTACTGGACAAGGGTCCCAATCCAGTCCCCAAGAAAGGATTCTTGGATCTCACACAAAAAAGAATTCAGAACAAGTCCATATAGTAAAGTGAAAGCAAGTTTTTTAAGAAAGTAAAGGAATAAAAGAATGGCTACTCCATAGCAGAGCGGCCATGCTTATTATTTTATGTATCAATCACAGCTGTACAGCATACTCATGGTATTAACAATTCATGGGTACAAATAGGAAGCCAATACAAAGTAACAAGAAAAAAAAGGTTGATAAACAGTGGTTTAGATGAGAGCAATGGAAGTAGGACTGCAGAACAATGGGTCAATTACCAATAATTTTTTTGGAGGTAAATGATTAGGACTCAGTGATGAATCTGATTTGAAGGGCGACAGAGGGGAAGATACGACTCCTAGGTCTGACTTAAGCAACACCATAGATTATTCTATCAGCCATGAAATAACAAAATATTAGAAGATCACCAAGAGTTTATTTGTCATTTGATGGTTTATTTTGTGAAGTCTGTCAGTGTGTGCACAACTGTGTATTTGTGTGCAAATATTTAATGAAAGGAAAGGGTCTTTGGTGTATTAACTTTTAGGTGTCTGTGGCAGGCAGAATAATGGCCCTCTCAAAATGTTCACAACCTAATTCCTGAAAGCTGTGAATAAATTATTTTACATTGCAAAGAGGAATTAAGGTTACAGATAGAATTAAGGTTTTAATCACTTGACCTTAAGATATTAATGGTAATCACCAGGAAAGCCACCAGGAAAATAATTCAGAAATATATAGTAAAAGATAGCTATACCAAGGAATTAAAATGGTACACTAGAAGTATCTATTTAACAGAAAAGATGGCAGTAATGGAGGGATTCAGGAACAAAAAAGACATAACAAATAAAAACCAAATAGCAAAGTAACAGATGTAATCCCATTTTAACAATAAATATATTAAATGTGTAAACAGATTAAATTCTCCAGTTAAGAGACAGATTGGCAGATAGATTCTAAAATATGATGCAATTATATGCTACTTACAAGAGACTCACTCTAGATACAAAGGTACAAATAGGTTGAAAGTAAAAGGACAAGAAATAGATACCTGCAAAAGTAACCAAAAGAAAACTCTAGTGGCTATATTAATATTAGACAAAATGTACTTTAAGATAAAAATTATTTCTTGAGTCAAAGATGGACATTTTATAATGATAAAAGATCAATCCACCAGGAAAATACAATAAATATAGATGTATATATACTTAACAGAGACTCAATATATATGAAGCAAAAGCTGACAAATTGAGCAAAGATAGACAATTCAACAATAACTGGAGACTTCAGTACCCCACTTGCCATAATCAATAGACAAGTAGACAGATGAATAAGGAAGTAAACTTGAACAACACTACCAATCAACTAGACCTAACAGACATCTACAGGATACTCCACCCAGTAACAGCAGAACACAGTCTTCTCAAGTGCTCATGGAATAGTCACCAAAATAGACCATATGTTAGGCCATTAAACAAATTCTGTAAATTTGGAATGATTGAAATCATACACAGTGTGTCCTTTTGCCCACAATAAAATGAAACTGAAATCAAAAACAGATGAAAATTTGCAAAATTCACACATGTGGAAATTAAATAACACACATCTAAAGGACCAATTATTCAAAGGAGAAACCACAGTGGAAATTAGAAAATACTTCTAGATGAATGTAAGTGAAAACACAGCATACCAAAACTAATGGGATACAATGAAAGCAGTGACCAGAGAGAATTTCAAACTGTAGACACTTACACTTTAAAAAGAAGAAATAACCTACATTTTCACATTAAGAAAAAAGAAAAAGAAGAGCAAACTGAATCAAAAGCAAGGAGAAAGAAGGAAATAATAAATATTAGAGCTAAAATAAACACAACAGAGAACAGAAAAATCATACAGAACATCAATGAAACTAAACGTTGTTTCTTTAAGGATATCAACAAAATTATTAACATTTAATTAGACTGATAACTACTTGAAAAGAGAGAGAGAGGAGGAGAGAAGATTCAAATTACCAAAGTCAAGAAAGAAAGTGGGGACACTGGTAGCAATGTTCCTCCTTAGTAAAAAGGATTTTAATGAAATATGGTAAATAATGGTATGCTGATAAGTTAGATTACCTAGATAAAATGACAAATTCTTGGAAAACACCAACACTGATGCAAGATGAAATATTAAATATGAATTCACCTATGACAAGTAAGGAGATTGAAATCAGTTATCAGAAACTTTTCATTAAAGAAAAGCCTAGGACCAGATGGTTTCACTGGTGAGTTCTACCAAACACCCAAAAAAGAATTAGCACCAATCCTTCACAAACGCTTCTAATAAATAGAAGGGAACATTACCTAACTCATTCTATGAGGCCACCATTACCCTGATACAAAAGCCAGACAAAAGCATCATAGGAAAAGAAAACTATGGGCCAATATCCCTTATGAATCTTCAACAACATGGTAGTAAACATAATCCAGCAACATGTAGAAAGCATTATATACCATGGCCAAATGAAATTTATTCCAGCAATTCCAGATTGGTTCAACACGCAAAACTGAATCAATGTAACATAGCATATTATAGAATAAAGGAAGAAACTCCACATGATCATTTCACTAGGTGAAGAAAAAGCATTTGACCATATGCAGCACCCTTTCATAATAAAAATGCTCAACAAACTAGGGGTAGAAGCTTCCTCAAACTAGTAAAAGGCATCTTTGAAAATCCCACGATGAACATCATACTATGGTGAATGATGAAAGCTAAGATCAGGAAAGCCAAGGATGCCTGATCTTACTGCTTATATTCAAGAGAATAAAAAGGCATCCAGATTGGAAAGGAAGATGTAAATGTATCTCCATTTGCAGACAGCATGATCTTATATGTGGAAAACCATAATGAATCCACCAAAAAGCTATTAGAGCTAACAAGCTCAGCAAGTTTGCAGGATGCAAGATCAATATACAAAAGTGAGGTATAATTATACTTACCAGCAATGAGCAATCACATATACCAGCAATGAGTAACCCAAAAATAAA
Organism: Cacajao melanocephalus; assembly: GCA_963573385.1. Classification (NCBI taxonomy): domain Eukaryota; kingdom Metazoa; phylum Chordata; class Mammalia; order Primates; family Pitheciidae; genus Cacajao; species Cacajao melanocephalus. Next base: position 55,500 of record CAUYLG010056445.1, read on the forward strand.
ATCAAGAAAACAATCCACTTAACAATAGCATAAATAAGAATAAAATACTTAAGAGTAAATTTAACCAAAGAGGCATAAGACATTTACACTTAAAGCTACCAGATATTGCTGAAAGAAGTTAAAGAAGACCCAAATAAATGGAAAGACATCTGGTACTGTTGCATTGGTAGTTTAATATTGTCAAGATCCCCCAAATTAATTACAGATATAATGCAATCTCTAACAAAATTTCAACTTTCCTTTTTTTTTCAGAAATAGACAAGCTGATCCTAAAATTTATGTGGAATTACAAGGAACCCAGAAAAATAAAAATAATCTTGAAAAATAAGAACAAAGTTGAAAGATGCATACTTTCTGATTTCAAATCCTACTTCAAAGAAATAGTACTCCAAACCATATCATATTGATATAAAGTTAGACAAATAAGTTCATACATATATGGTCAGCTAATTTTTGACAAGGGTGGTAAGATCATTCAATGAGAAAGAAATAGCCTTTTCAACAAAGGGTTCTGGGACAACTTGATATCCACATTCAAAACAATGAATTTGGACCCCTTCCTCATGCTATATGCAAAAATTAACTCAAAATGGATCAAAGACTTAAATATGAGAGCAAAACTCTAAGATTTTTAGAAGAAAACATATGTATGAACCTTTATGACCTTTGATCAAGGCAATGGCTTCTTAGATGACAACAAAAGCACAAGCAACCAAAGAAAAAATAAATAAATTGGGCTTTACCAAAATTTAAAAAAAGTTTGTGTGTTAAAAGACACTCTCAAAAAAAGTGAACAGACTACCCACACTATGGGAGAAAATATTTGCCCATCATATATCTTAGAAGAGTTAACTGTCCAGAATATAAAAATAACTTTTACAAATCAACATTAAAAAAGACAAGAAACTAAAAAATGAGCAAAGGATTTGAATATATGTTTCTCCAAAAAGGATACATAAATGGCCAATAAGCAACTGAAAATATGTTCCACATCATCAGTTATTAGGAAAATGCAAATCAAAACGATGAGATAATAACACTTCACAGCCATTAGGATTGTTATATAAAGTTTTTAAAGGAAGAAAGAAAGAAAATAACAAATGTTGGTGAGGATGTGGAGAAAATGGAATCCTCATACACTGCTGGTGGGAATGTAAAATGATATAAACACTTTGACAAATAATTTGACAGTTCCTGAAGATAACTAAACATAGTTATTTGTGATTCTACCCTAGGTCCATACCCACGAGAACTGAAAAAATATGTTCACACAAAAACTTATAACTGAATGTTTATAGTAGCATTATTCATAATAACCAAAAGTGGAAACAGTCCTTAAGTTCATCAACTGATGAGTAGATAAATAAAAAATAGTGTATCTACACAATAAAATATTATTCAGCCATAAAAAAGAATGGAGTATTCATACATACTACCACATGGATGAACCTTGAAAACATTATGCTAAGTCAAAGAAGCCAGTCACAATAGACCACTTATTATTTCATGTCTATAAAAGGTCCCAAATGAGAAAATCCATAGTGACAGAACATAGATTCCTAGTTGCCAGGGGCTGGAGGAGACAGGAATGGGGAGTTAACTGCTAAGGAGCATGGGATGTCCTTTGGGGATGATAAAAATGTTCTGGAATTAGATAGTGGTGATGCTTGTACAACTTTGTAAATATACTAACAACCAATGAATTTTAAATTTTAAAATGATGAATTTTACGGTATGTGAGTTATATCTCAATTTTTAAGCAAAGACGGAGACAGAAGGAGTCAGAGAAAGAGATGCCATGGAATATGGACAAAGGGGACCATAACTCAAGGCATGCAGGTGACCTGTAGAAGCTGGCAAAGGCAAGAAAACAGGTTTTCCCTTTGAGCCTCCAGAAAGGAAAACAGCTCTCCTAGCACCTTGGACCTTGATTTTAGTCCAGTGAGACCTCTGTCAAACTTTTAACCTACAGAACTGTAAGATAGTAACTTGAGGTTGTTCTAAACCTCAAGTCTGTGGTAATTTGTTTTAGCAACAGTAGAAAACTAATACAGTACTTTTGATATGTCTAAGTGGAAATGTCCAGTATGAAATTTCATATGTGAGTCTGGGGTTCAGAAGATAGATTTGGGCTAGACATATAATAGCAATTTCTAGATGCTATTTCAATACATTTATATATATGTATGAAAGAATTAATCCACTGGATATCTACAGGCATTTGAGGTTATTACTTATTATTTACATTTTTAATATCAAAGCATAGAGAGGTTCAGTAACTTCCTTCCTGGAGACATACAAGTATTAAGTAATAGGTAGAGCTATGACTCAAATACGGGGAGTCTGTCTTCAGAGTTGGGTCACTTCTTACAAATAAATAGATTTGTGAATAATCATGTGGTTATAATTGAAGCTGTCTGAGAAATGCCTATTGGTAACATAGAACACATCAGTCACATTTGCAAGAGCTTTATTGGTGGAGTGATGGGGAAGAAGCCAGACTGGGCTGATGAGTGAATGAGGGTTGACAAAGTGGAGATGCAAGTGTAGACAGAAGTTTTCCAGAAAACATATCTTTGAAGAGGGAAAGAAAGCATCATATCAGCAGGAGAATGAGAGTTGAGTCGAGTAGTTTTTCAATGAAAGTCTTGAAGATGTTTAAAAACTGCTGGGAAATTCTGATGGAGGGGGATGAGTCTATAAAAGTGAGAAAGAATATTTATTCCTGTTTAAGAATTCTGAGAAGGAAAGGAGGAGAAGGATCTACAACACTGGAAGGATTGGCCTTACACAGGAAAGGGACAGTTCCTTTATTATATCTGAATGGAGTGAAAGGGATGGGTGTAAGCTGATACATTTGGTTTTAAGAAGTTGAGGACATTTCTGAGGGCTTCTGTGTTTTATTCTCTGGTATGAAGTAGGAGTTAAGGTCGCCCCCTGAGAGTGGGGGAGGTGGTAGAAAAGTAGGTGAAGTCAGTGGCTGTGGCAGTGACACCACAGTAGAGAATCAGCAGTTTGAGGAGAGTGAAGAAGGCTTGAGTTATCATTTTGGAGAACAGGAGATCAAGTTGCCTAAAGGAATATCGTCATTTTTGTCAGCCTCAAGGGCTTATTTAAGGATTTATTTGATTTGCTACTATTGTCTTAAGTTGTCCACAAATTACTATACACATGTCTTAGATTTCTCCTCACTCCCAACAGTACTGTAAAATTCTTCTTCTAATTTCATCTCAATGTCCACGATAGTGTTGAGAAATATTTAGGAAATATTCTTGGATTAATTAGGCTATTTGATTAATCTGAATACTTCAGTTCCCAACATTTCTAGGTAAAGGAAGTTTACTGTAACATGTTCATAAAAGGCAAATAAACGAGACATCTCCTTCCAAATCTGATTTCAATAGAAATCTTTAATTTTTTTAAGAAAAGGTCAGCTATAAAAATTTTCATAGTTAAAATATTTTAGCTATAAAATGTTTTAAAGTTAACAGAAAAATTACCAAAAGACTTTATCCCACAAAAGCTAGAGAAAAAAGCTTCAACCTTCTCATTTTATTTTGAGGTTAATAAACCTTATTTTATAAGTTTATAGATCCATTACTAGTGGAATAAACATTCACACGGGCGTGTTGAATTGTGAGAAAGTGAAATCTTTTTTGAGGAAGCAGACAGTGAAATGAGACACGAGGGATGGCTCTGGGCAGAGATAAGGGAACTCCTGCCAAACTCCTTTCCTGCTTGTTACTGTCCACAAATATGTGTGTGGTTGCAATTGAGCTTCTCTGAGGCCCTGTTCCATGCCAGAGGCTGATAAAAAAAAATGTGACCATTTAGTTACAAATGGAAATCTCACAGCATGTAAAGCATAGCAACCAGGAGAGTCCCAAGGAAATTACCCAGCAACAATCAGAAAGTTAAAAACAAAGCAACTCAGTAACCAAAACATAACCCAGACAAACTATAGAGCCAAGGAAAGAAGAAAACCCTCCAGCCAGAGCAGATATGCTGTGTCAGATTCAGTCCAACAGTGTCACAAGACTTTTACTTCCTCACTCATGTTTAGCAGATGCCTACTGTGTGGCAGTGCTTTGCCAGGGACTAGGAATTTTAAATTGAATAAGAAATAGTCCGTGTCTTCAATGAAATAACCCCAGCAGTACAGTGTGACAAATGTTAGGATGAGGCATCGGCAATGTACTATGGGAGAAAAGGAGATTTGGGATGTTTGGGGATATGTTTGAGATGTCTTTGGGACATTCAGTTGGAAGTGACCTCATCTCAGACTTCATTTGGCAGTTGGATTTATAAGCTATAACTTGGAACAGACAGTATGAATGGTGATATATGATAAGAATATCTATAGATTGTAGGCCAGGTGCAGTGGCTCACTCCTGTAATCCCAGCACTTTGGGAGGCCGAGGTGGGCAGATCATTTGAGGTCAGGAGTTTGAGACCAGACTGACCAACATGGTGAAACCCTGTCTCTACTAAAAATCCAAAAAAATTAGCCGGGCATGGTTGGTGCATGCCTGTAATCCCAGCTACTTGGGAGGCTGAGGCAGGAGAATCACTTGAACCCTAAAGGCAGAGGTTGTCATGAGCCGAGATTGTGCCACTGCATTCCAGCCTGGGTTACAGAGTGAGACTCCATCTCAAAAAAAAAAAGTATGAATAGGTTGTAGTTGAAGTTGAGGGTTTGGAGAGTCATGAGGGTATAACGAAAATGACTGCAGAGCTCTAGGGAGCATTGACATTTAAAGGAGAAACCAAAAAGATGATGGAAGGAGGTAGAAGTAAACCTGAAAGCAACAGGAATGGTAGCAGGAGGGAGCACCAAGAAGTGTCCAGTGCTGCACAGCACTCCAAAGTATATGTTGAATTTGGAAAGGAGGAGATCACTGGTGACATTCATTAGCCATCTTAGAGCACTTCTAGGAGGAAGACATGAAAATTAAGGAAAGAGAGAGACCAAATGTAAATATGTTTGCAGTATTGTAAAGGAATATCCAGCAAGTTTTCCATGTGAATAGCACACTTTGACACAAGCTTCAGGCAGCTAATCTAGTAGGCTCTATTTTAATTCTTTAAACACTTTTTCATCATTTAAATGAGATCTACTTTCAAGCCCTGAGAAGGCAGGAAAGAGACTATGAAGTGAACTGGCACTTCAGTAGTCATCAGGTCCAGGTCTTTTACATACATGATTTCATTTAATACCCACAAAACCATTTAAAGAAGTTATCATTTTTTAGTTTAAGATTCAACGGAATTACAAAAGTGAGGTGTAAGTTAGTAGCACTGCCTAGTAACCTCAACTGTTACCACTTTGTTTTGATTTTAAAGCCTCAGGAAGACCTTTCATTTATTTTGCTTATGAGTTTTCCAGGTTTTGAAAAGCCTTGGGCCATTGGCTCTCTAGGACCTACCAGAATACTTTTTTTAGGCGCACTCCCACCTTCTCTTGCAAGTTGCATCACAGGAGCATCACCCGCATCAGAACTATCTGTGTGGGCGCTCCTGGCTCATCGCTTAGCTGATCCCCCTTCTGCAACTCTTAGGGGATCTTCAAACTTGAACATCTATTATTTCTTTTCTTTTGGTCATGAAGAGAAAAGATCACGTCACATCTATACCCAATCCTATGATGATTTTCTTCCAACTGGAAAAATATACTCTGAGCAACTAATTTAAATTATTCACCTGCCACTCATATTCCCATTTCATATAAACTGATATTTATGAATTTCAGAAAAATTGAGTGTTAGCAATTCCATGAAGGCTTTGGGTGACTTTTAAAAGTTCATTTAAATGCTATCTTTTTTCCTAGAGGCTTAGACTCTTAAATCAGAAAGCCTATTCTATGTTACACTCTAAAATCAAGCTCCTGGATTTTAAAAGTTCACCAATTTCAGAAAAATTGAGTGCTAGCAATTCCATGAAGGCTTTGGGTGATTGGTTGAGCTTTATTACGCACTGGATATTTGTGTTCCCCCAAAATTCATCTATTAACATCCTGCTTCCCAAATATGGTATTAGGAATTGGGGCCTTTGGGAGGTAATTAGGATTAGATGAGGTTACAAGGGTAGGGACCCCATGAAAGAGATAATACCCTTATTAGGGTCATGAGAGAGCTTGCCTCCCCTCTCTGCTTTTCACTATGTGAGGATAAAACAAGAAACGCAGTCTGCATCTTGGACAAGGACCTGCACCAAGGCCTGACCATGCTGGCATCCTGGTCTCAGACCTCCAGCCTCCACAACTGTGAAAAATAAGCTTCTGTTGTTTATAAGCCATCCATTCTATGACGCTTTTTAATAGCAGCCTAAAATCAGCTTCATGGAGGACATGATGGGAATATGGACTCGATGCTTTCCTTTGATTTAATGTTTATGTAGTTTTTGTGTATTTTAGTTATATTTTAAAATTTATATGATTTATATATTAGTAAGGTCAGTCTACTATTTTAATGTCTAGGGGATGTATTAACTTTGGGTCCTGTATAAACAGGACCCAAAGTGGTGTAGATTAACTGAACAACCTTTTTAAAACAATCTGTCATTTTAAGGGCACATCGCTGTGAATCTGAGCTTTTATAGCATTGTTTTTGAAATAAGAAACTCTCAAGAACTGATCCTCTTAGCCTACATGTGGACAGCTCCAGGCAGTTTAATCAGTTCTGTGTGTTGCTGAACAATGTACCTTATACAAAATCACATCTGGGGCTAAACCTCCACTCATTTCAATTTCTCAGGCAACATGTGAACAAAACCATATTTACTTTAAATATCACAAGCTGTGTATTCATGTTGACATATAATATTAAGATTAAATCACATAGCCTAAATGCCTACTTTTTATTTGGTTTAAAAGTTCATTTAAATACTATCTTATTTCCTAGAGGCTTAGACTCTTAAATCAGAAAGCCTATTCTATATTACACTCTAAAATCAAGCTATTGGATTTAAAAAGTTCACCAAACATGAACAGAAAGCTAACACCACTTTTAAATGATTCTGGAGTAGCATTAAAAAAAACCTCAGTTTGGAAGGTCGTTGAATTCAAATCCAATCTCTTTATGCTTAAAGAGCCTATAAAACAGCTCCTCAGGTATAATGAAAAGGTATAATGATTAACGTAAATATTCCTTATACTTTAAAAATTTGACTTTACCTTCAATCCATTTGTCTTAACCATAACCTTTGACTCCCTTATAAACATATTTAATTCACTTCTAATTGACAATTATTTTTATTTTTTAAGGGAAACTTATATATCCTCCTAAGGTTAGCTTTGTTGTATGGTTTTGATGTGTAGGGTTATTTTGGGGTGAGGTGGGGAACAAGCAATATCTTACCATTCTCATTTTTCTGGACATTGGTATTGAATATAGAAAGAAAGGACTGAAATGTCTGCAAAAAATTCCAAGTAGAGGTTTTAAATAATTTTTTTTTATTAAGAAAGTCAGAAGAAAATGAACTAGAAAAAAGAATGTATGACTGGCTGGGGAAACGGTCATTTTTTGGAAATAAGACAAACCTTCTCCATCAGAAGAAAGAAATGGTTGTGTATGAGCCAATAGTTTTTATTTTATTTTATTTATTTATTTATTTAAAAGCCTACAGCACCCAGTATTCCAAGGCGGTCTCCCTTCCAAGTACTAACCAGGCCCGACCCTGCTTAGCTTCCGAGATCAGACAAGATCGGGCACGGTCAGGGTGGTATGGCCATAGATAGGCCAATAGTTTTACAGGAAAACTGACAATTATTACAAGCACTGAACTGTGAAAGTGTATATATCTAGTTTTAGTCTAGAAAGTAATTGGGCTAAGTGAAGGCTGATGGGTTGCAACCTCTCAGAGAATATGGCCTCTGTAATAATTTTGGAATGGAACTTTGTGCCAGAATTTAAAAACCTTAGTAAATTGCCAAAATTGAGAGCAGAGGAAGCCTTAGTGTTGGGCACTGTTAGTTGAAGATTATCATGGAGGAAATATACCCAGGGGAAATAAAGAAAGATTCCAAAGGCATAAAAGGAATAACAGAGAGAGAAAACCTTGGCTTTCCTATCAGTGACCTTATTGTTTGGTGGTCTAGTCAGATAATGCTAGAGCTGGAAGTGACCTTGAGAACCTCTGCTTCTACCACTTTATTTTTAGATGACAAAATTGAGCCTCAGAGAAAAGCTACTTGGTAATATACCTGAGATTTGAACCAAGAAACTCTGTTCCCAGTCTCGGGGAAAAATTTATTTTATTTAGCATCACCTAACATGTTCTCATTAGTTATTGCGAAGGTATTATAATAAAGGCGATGCTGCGGTTGCATGTAAATGCATACAAATGAACATCATCATTACTATTTTTACCAAGCACTTGGAAAGAAAACTCTTGGATTTGTTCCAGATAAAAGATTCAGATAATTCCCTAGAAGCCTGAGGACCAGATTCTAGATCAATCCTCTAAACTGGCTTGATTCCTCATCTACTTTCTGACCTCCTACTTTCTTGGTGAGAAATGATTATTGGCCCTCCTCAATGAGGGTGTATTGATAAAGCATAGTTTTCTGTCCCCTCCTGGATGTTGCATGGAGATTTGGCCTGAAACTCTTCTTTGCAAATGAAGCCATAAAGGGAAGAAAGGGTCAGACACTTCCAAATCTTTGGATTTTCTTAGTTCCCCTTTTGTAAGCCTCCATTGTTGTGTGTAGTCAACAGGGTCCCAAAGGCATACCACTGCTGAACATCTTGGCAGTAGTTGTCAGCAGCACTGCCCGGCTCCAGGGACTAATTCAGTTAGTGGTAGCTCTTGTTCCTAGAGACAGAGCCTTCCTGGAGCTGCTCCAGTAGCAGCCAGAGCTCCTAAGGATAAGCAGCTCTGCCAGTCTTCCAAAGCCAAGCTCCATTTCCTTCAGCGACAAGATAGCTCTCTGCTATTCTTTCTAAAGATACCCCATGTCCCAGTTCCTACGGAATCCAGCTTTTTCTATCTACATGTTTCAAATGCCTGAGAAGTCACTGAATGACTGCAAAAACCAGTGAATCAATACTTACATAAAGTATGTATGTTAATAGGCTGAATAAATATTACTAGTTACTATACTATATATTCTATACCATACCAAGCCCTTTGCAGACATTATCTCATTTAATCCTCAAAAAAATGCTATGAGGTAGATGTAATTGTGACCCCCATTTTACAGGTAAGGCAACTCAGTCTCAGAGAGGTTAAGCAAATTGCTGAAGATCATGAGACTAGGAAACGGATAAACGGGTCCAGGTCATTTAATCTCAAGTCTGCGGTCTTAGTCATGACATGAGAATGTCTCTTACATATGGGCATTACTTTTTTACAAATGTTTCTGTGTTTTGATTTAAAAGTTATAGATGTAAAAGTATTATATAATTTATAGATTTTTAAATCTTTTTTTCACTATTTTTTTAATACTGAAAGTACCTCAACTGTCATATGATTGGTACATGATACAGTCTTTTTAAAGAGCTCTTTCAAGAATTTTACTCAAAGCCTTTAAAAAATATAGTAGAGAAAAATGACTTTGTAAGTCAATGGAACATTTTATTTGCACCTGATCTTTTAGCTGCATTCCATTGTTCCTTAAGCAAGGACCTACTATTGAGTGATCCCTTGAGTTAAATGAGCAAGGAGGCACCTCTCAAGACTCTGAGTTACATTCAGATCTTCAGTTCTGACACAAAAAATTGGAATAAACAAAACATGGTGAAATTAACTTAATTGACTAGCTATTTCATTTGTTTATTCACCTATTCAATAAATTTTATTGTCTCCTATGAGGCATTGAGTTAGGAACTAGAGATGCAGTCTTCAAAGCAAGAAATGGTATTTGTCAGTTGCAAGAAAATGTGACACCTGACTCGTTACTTTGCCTGTAAAAACTCTTTTATTCTGTTTTTAATATTTATATTCTACATACCCACACCCTCTAAAAACTTACTTAGCAAACGCAAAACTTAGCAAATATAGGACAATTAGAATTTCATTCTAAAAAATAACAAGGTCCTACTTGGTCTGCTCCCCAGGCCTCTGAAACATCACTACCCATGGGTCACTCTACAAGGACCCTAGTTACCACGGCTGCTAGCTAAATCTTTGAATCCAGTTTAGTGCCTTACTGTGCGGGGGCTCTGCTTGGACACAAAGGAAGGATTACAGGAAATTTTTCAAAAAGCCTTTAGTTCTTCTTTTGATTCTAAAGAAAAACTATGACTAATAGAGTTTTGGGAAATGATATTTCGAATCTTTAGGTTAAAATCAGAAGACCGGTTAGACAGGAAGAATTTAGGAGGCTTTTGCCTACCTGGAAGTCAGCATCAAGACAGCCTTGCTGCTACCCTCAGGAATAAGACCCCCATCTAAAAATTGGGTTTGGCCATGGCCTCTGGGCCTGGACACTTTTTAACCTCAGTCTTTATCTTGTTTCCTAACATGTCGGCAATACTGAAGCCTTACTACCTGCTGGCAGCCTTTCCTAGTGCTGTCCGTATGTAGCCTGTGCTCAGTATGCTTAGTCTTAGACATGAAAGCTGAAGTAGCACATCTTGAGCTCTGCCTACTTGGTCATGTAATGGTGAATACTCTTTTTTGGCTCACCTTTCACCTGGATGTTGCTCTGCCTAATGATAACCATTTTTCATTCATTCAACAAATATTTACTACATGTCAGGCATTGTTCTGAGACCTGGAAATATAACAGTGAATAAAACAGACAAAAGCAACAACAGTAACAACAAAAAACACTCTTGCCTTCATGAAGCTTCACATTCTAACAGATAGTGAAGCCTGGTGAACTGGCATGCTTCCTCATCAGCCACAGCTGGATATTTTTCCCTATAACTGAACATTCTGTTTCCAGGTCCTAATTTTCTAGTCTCTGGTCCCACTGCAGTGAAAGAAACTCTCCTCTTACAGGAAAAAGAGTGTTATATGAAGAAAGGAAACAGGACCAAGAGCAAGTACACAGGAGTGGCATAAACTTAGAGATAGAAATATGTTCAGGTTTGCAAAAATCCAAGGAACAATAAACACAACTTTTAAACTGTATTTAACAAAGAGAAACAAGGATGCAGCAGGCTACTTGGTACAGTTAAGTCAGCAGTGATCTATTACTGAAAGATTACTTAGGAAAAACCAAGCTCTTCAACCTCAGTTTTACTTTTTACTGAGGAGAGTAGGGAGAGGAGTTGGAGGGAAGGAGAGACTCCTTAGCAAGAGAAAGAGAAGCCCAAAGTGGGAGAACGTAATTATATTCTAAGTAGTTTCCCAACTCCGGTAACCTGCATCTCAATGTTCTATGGAAGATGTTCAAATTGCATTGCTGATTTAATCCGGAAAGAATGTAGAACTGTAAAGGGTGGTAGAAGTGCCAGGAATGTTCCCATTTTCAAGAAGGGAGAGATTTTGCATAATAAACATCAGTGACTAGATGTTGGATATTTAAAGGTATATAAACTATTTATTGATAGTCAAGGCTTATAGATTTATTTCTTCTGGGACACAAACATGATTTGGCCATGAAGGCCGGTGGCCTCAGTATGCTTAGTCTTGGACATGAAAGCTAAGTAGCACATCTTGGCTTGGGGCAGTCACTCATGCCTATAATACCAGCATTTTTGCAGGGGCCGAGGCGGGAGGATCATTTGAACCCAGGAGTTCAAGAGCAGCCTGGGCACATAGTAAAAACCTGTTTCTTAAAAAAAATATAAAAATTAGCCAGGCATGATAGCACACACTTGTAGTCCCAGCTACACAGCAGGGTGAGGTGGGAGGATCATTTGAGTCCTAGGAGACCTAGGCTGTAGCAAGCTATGATCATACCACTGCAGTATAGCCTGGACAACAGTGAGATCCTGTGTCTCCAAAAAAAGAAAGAAAAAGAAGAAAGAGAGAGAGAGAGAGAGAGAGAGAGAGAGTGTGGCATGGCCTCTGGGGCCAAGAATCTTCTTCAATTGCTGCAGATCTTCACAGAGCTTGTTGTCCAGGCCTTTGGACAGGACTCAGCTGTAATTGCCATCCTTCACATCCATCTATCTGTTTAAGAACCAATCTGGGATCTTTTACTGTCCTGGGTTTGGCAAGATGGTGATCACACATATCACTTCATGCTCAGTGAACCCTCTAACCTCTTGATGAGGTCAATCTCTATTGTCCCTAACACCACATGAGCATATTTTCACCTCACACTTTTAATGGTACTGATGGCAAGGCTATTTTCTGCCATCCATTGATGGCCAAATCCAATTTTTTACAAGTGGGTCTGAGATGACATTTTCAGGCAAGTATGATGGCACACACTTGTAGTCCCAGCTACTCAGCAGGGTGAGGTGGGAGGATCATGCCTGTAATCTCAGCATTTTGGGGAGTTTTCACCTCACACTCTTAATGGTACTGATGGCAAGGCTATTTTCTGCCATCCATTGATAGCTAAACCCAATTTTTAGAAGTGGGTCTGAGATGATGTTGGTGTTGAGTGTAGTCGTCTCTTGGTATGCACAGTGTATTGGTTTGAGAACTCCCAACGGATACCAAAATCCTTGGATGCTCAAGTCCCTTATATAAAACGGTGTAATATTTGCATATAACCTATGCACATCTTCTTATATACTTTAAATCATCTCCTGATTACTTATAATACCTAAAACAAAATAAATGCTATGCAAATAATTGTTATACTCATTATTTGAGGAATAATGACAAGAAAAAACTGTCTGTGCATGTTCAGTAGACACAATCATGCATTTTTTCAAGTATTTTTAATGCGAGGTTGGTTGAATCCTCAGATGTGGAGCCATGGTTACGTTCTACAGTCAGAGAGTACTGACTGTACCTGCAAAAATTGCTGGAATATATCAGAGATTATGAAAGATATGATAGTCACATGTAGACTTCCTATGGGAGAGAACTAGTGGATTTTTTTAAAGTTTGTTTGGAAGCTTCTAGATTAGGAGTGGGCAAACTATGGCCCACAAACTAAATGCAGTCTATTGGTTATCCTTGTAAATGAAGTTATATTCCAAGGAAGCCATGTCAATTTATTTATGCATTGTCTATGTCTCCTTTTGTGCTACAACAGCAGAGTTGAGAAGATGATCATACGGCCTACAAAATTCTAAATATTTACTTATTATGTATTGCTTTATAGAAAACTTTGATTCTAGGTAGAAAAAGCACTGGGCACTAGGACTTGAGTTTGCTAGAACAGTTATGTCCAGTGAAACAATAATTTCTTTTTGGTCAGACTTTCCAGACAGGACAGGGAAATGTTATTCATACTGAGCACTTGGTCTTCACTAAAAAACGCCATTTCTTGAGTATTTACTATATAACAAGCACTGGGAATATAAAGATGAAAAACTGTGTGGAACAGGAGCCACACACATAAGGGAATAAATCCAAATAAAGTAGTACTTGCTATGAGAGGAATGTGTCCAGAATGGTGCAAGAGCTCTGAGGGGGCAGTTTACCAAATCTGGGATTTACAGTGAAGGAACATGGTGGAATCAGTGGGTAGAAAATTACTAAGAGGAAACATCAAGGATAGATGGCCAGCGGGTTTCTGGCCAAACTAACTTAATGGTGTTGGAAATGAAGAAGACAAGGTGCAAGCTGAGCACTAAAGACTAAAGAATAAGGAAGAATTAGGTCTGAGATGAAGCAAGATTCCAAGCAGAGAGATCTACTTCAGCAGTGGCTCATGGCACAAGGTGGTATGTTTAGTGGGAGAATAAGATTCAGTGTAATATTATTATAAAGTGCAAAGTTAAAAGTGGCAGAAGCTGCAGGTTGAGGCTGGGTTCAAAGAAGGAATGTTTTTCTTATGCTGATGAATTTGAACTTTATTATAGAAGCAAAGGAGAACCACTGAAGCATTTTAATTGCTGGAGTAAAACTGTCAGATTTGCAAATTAAATGAGCCCATTTGGCAATGGTGTGAGACAAAAAACGAAACAGGGAGCCTGGCTTGGGGGTTACTGATAGAATCCAATCAAAAAGAGGTTAGTGCCTGGACTGGGGCAGTGATGGTATGGGTTGAGAAAAGGAGCACATTTGAGAAATACAGGATGTAAGATAGGCATAATTTAGTAACTGATTAGATTTAGTGTTGCAAGAATATAATAAATCCAGAGTAACCCACAGGTTTCTGGCCTAGAGAAGTGATGTCATTAATTGTTGATATGGGAAAGGCAGAAGGAGAACCAGGTTTAGGCACAGTAAAGATGAAGAATGCAGTTCAGAACATGGTGATATGAGGAACCTGTAGGTTATCTATCTGGAGATTTCTAGCAATAAGTCATATATGATCCTAAAACTTAGGGGGAAAATGGGGGCCCAACAGCCAACAGTGTACAAGTAGTTGTTAAAAATAAGTAGAAAAGTATGGATCCAAGTGGAACCATCAAGAGACCAAAATTTTCCAGCAATGAGCAGAGGAGGAATAAACTACTAAGGTGACCAAGAAGGAACCGTCAGGAAGAGGGCTCATTTCCCATAAATTGCTTATGAAAAAATAAATAAATATAGTATGGATTAAAGGGCAATTAGATAAATTGGAGCTAGTTGAGTAAGCATATCTAAATGCCTAGTGTCACCCTGTAGGGAGGACCCTACAGGAGAGAAGAAAGAACCTTTATTATATCTGCCATTTCAATCAATGCCATAGGTAAAAGACAGGCTCCTTAAAAGCTTGGATGAAGTGAAGCTTAGAGGAATAGAAAATACACTAGATAAAAGAATTAGATATGATGAGGTCTTGACTTGCTAGATCTTGACTGGCTAGAGCCATAGACTCTATTAAAAGTTTTAAAAGATGAAATTTTCAGTGGCACAAGTACAGGTTGGAGGTAATGTGACTTAGTCATTGACTGTAGAAAGAAAAACTTAGAGGAATTTGTTGATAATTAACTTAATATGAGTCAACAGCATGAAGTGGCTGCCAAAAAGAGATAAGATGAATTTGGAGTAATTGAAGCATAATATCCAGAACAGTGGTTCTCGAACTTAACTATTCAATATAATCACCTAGGGAATTTTTACTCTTTCTGAACTAGTCACTCTCCATGCAAATTAAGCCAGTGTCTCTGTAGGGGTGGGACCTATGCATCATTTATTGTTTTAAAAACTCTCCAGATGATTCCGATGTGCTACCAAATTTGAGAACAAGTCAATAGAATTTAGACTTGTTACATTAAAAAAATTCAGAACACTTGTTAAAGGCAGTAAGGCAGACTGGATTCAGGTGAGAGGGGGCATCGTGATAGGTTGAGGGACCACTGCAAGAGGTTCTTGCAGAGGGGGAAAGAGATTGGGCTCGACTGTAACTACAAGCAGAAGAGGGGATTTATAGCGAAGGAACACAGTGGGATCAGTGGGTAGAAAGTTACTAGGAGGAAACACAAAGGATAGATGGCCAGAGGGTTTCTGGCCAAACTGACTTGATGGGATTATTGCTGAAGGCTGACCAGGATGATACAACATCAAGGGTAGTCAGATATGAAAGGTGTGGAATTTCCCCTAACCAGACTTAGGATTCTTGCTCAAACTAAATTTTTTATATTTATTTATTTATTTATTTGAGACAAGGTCTCGCTCTGTCACCCAGGCTGGAGTGCAGTGGTGCAATCACAGCTCACTGCAGCCTTGACCTCCTGGGCTCAAGCTAGAATCCTTTCTCACTCTTGAAAGTAGCTGGGACCACAGACACATGCCACCACACTGGGATAATTTTAAATTTTTGGTAGATATGGGGTTGCACTACGTTGCTCAGGCTGGTCTTGAACTCCTGGGCTCAAGCGATCCACCTGCCTCGGCCTCCCAAAGTGCTAGGATTACAGGCCTGAGCCTCAAACTGAATTATTTAAACACAAAGAGGGAAGCCCAAATTCAGGCTTACCCAAGCAGCGAACTGAGAAGTCTGACTACAGTTTTGATGAAAGGAGAGTGTTTGTCAAAAACAAGAAATAGAATAATCATTTTTTTTTAAGAAAGCAAAAAATAAATTCCCTCCACCCTTCTAGGTTCTTTGGCTGGACTACAGATTAAATTGACATAAGACAGATTAATAGGAGAAAAACCACATTTACTTACATAGGTATGTACAGGAATCCCACAGAATATGAGACTCAAAAAAGTCAAATGGTTGAGATTTACATAGCATTGTGAGCTGAAGGCAGACCAGGGTGAAAGAGACCATTGTGAGAAAGGAATGGGGTCAGGCTTCTGGGGACTGGTGGTAATACCAGTTATGGGAGAGTGAGCGCAGGAAATGTATGGTGAATAAAGGTTGTCTTATCATAAGGATAAGCAAAGCCTCTCAGCTTGAAAAAATGGTCTGAAGCAGCCCTCTTCCTGACACACATAGTTTTACTAATGTAGATTTCGTTTATACATGTAAATTTCTTTTACAACAGGACAGCTTTTCAGAGCTACTCCTATGTCTGCAGTTTCTCAGAATAACAAGCTCAAAATATACCAGAGAAGTATATTTTGGGTGGCATATTCTGGTCTCCTACAGTCATATTTTGAGGTGGTATATCCTGAGCCCCAACAATTTTTAGCTGGGAGGAGAGTACATTAGAATCATCTGGGGGTAGTGTTTTTCCGAATATACATGGCAGAGTCCCTGTTTTTCAAGGTTCTCATAAGCCTTTTGGACTAGAGTTCTGATGTACCACCCTATTCCACATAGAATGAGAATGACTGGTCAAGAATTGCTCTATTCTGCACTGTTCAGACCATACCTAATATCTCTGCGTTTGACTGCCTCTGTTTTAAAAAGCTATAGATTAAAATTCTCAAACTTGTGGCCATGTGCTGGATCTTTGTTTGGTCCTTGGACCTGGCGGTGGAGGAGGAGATAAAAAGTAAAATATTGTCAACAGTAAAACAAATTTTAAAATTTCACATGGTTAAATTTTCAGATTCTCTTGAAAACTGGTAAGATCTGGCAAATCTGAGCCTACTTTGCTCCTGAAACAATCATCTGGTGCTGAGTAGCTGCTTCCTCTTTAGAGAAGGCCTTGTACTCTCCAGCCCTTAGTTCTCTTACTTGTATTTCCAGCCAAGCTCCCATAAATGACTGAGTTGGCTATCTCTATCATATAGACCAAAGGATCAGGCTTTAGGAAAACAAGCAGGAAAATGGAAAACCTTAAAATCATGTCATTTAAAAAATGACTTCAAGTAGCTGGGATATTATAAGAGAAAACTCGGGTGGGTTCTTCGCATTCTTGGAGCATTGTCACATAGAAGAGGAATTGGTCTTGTTTGGGCCAAGATAAAGAATTAGGACCACTGGGTAGAAACTACAGAGAGACAGATCTGGGTTCCATATCCCAACTACTTTTCCAATAAGCAGAACTGTCTTAAGAGAAAGGGGATGCCTTTAGAGATAGTGAGTTCTCAGTTATGAAAATGTGTCAGGCTAAATTTCTGACACTTCTGCAGGGATAATACAGGTTTGGGATAGGCATGAGGGTGGCAATTGTATCTGGGCTTGTGGGTCTAGAACCTGATGCCATTTGACCAGGGGTCTTTGTGTCTGGAACCAAAGAGCAGTTATTGAATCTGCTTTTGTGTGTGTGTGTGTGACAGGGTCTAGCTCTATCACCTAGGCTGAAAAGCAGTGGCAACATATAGGCTTACTGCAACCTCCATTCCCCAGGCTCAAGTGATCCTCCTACTCAGCCTCCAAAATAGCTGGGACTACTGGCATGTGCACCACGCCTGGCTAATTTTTGTATTTTTTTTTTGTAGGGACAATTTTGCTATGTTGTTTAAGCTGGTCTCGAACACCTGGACTCAAGCAATTCTCCTGATTTAGCCTCCCAAAGTGCAAGGATTATAGGCATGAACCATAGCACCCGACTGAAACTGCTTCGTAATAAAGTGTTAGATCATAACTAAAGGGTCATTCTCAGTTTAAGTCACCAATCCAAAAAGAGCTAGGCAGAGTTCAATGGAATGGGGATAGGGAGAACCATTTGGAGCAGATGGTGGTGAGAGAGTGATCTGGAGCGGTTCTTGAGCTCAGGAGACTAAAATAGAAGGTGTGAGGTGTTGGTAAAACTAACTCAGGCTTTTCCATCCCAGGAGCAATTGGGCCAGGAATGCTAAAGAACCAGTCAGCCCTGAGGAGGAATGTGGGGGATAACCAAGCATTATATGAGAATATGTGCAAAGAATGCTGGACAAGAGTATGTGTTGTTCTGGAGTTGGACTGCCTGATTTCTAAATCCACTATTCAGTCTGTCTGTGCTTTAGTTTGTTTATTTGTAAGATGAGGGAATGAAACCTGCATCAAAAGGTAGAATTGTGAGGATCAAGTGACATACCCATGTAAAGTTCTTAAAAAAGTGTTTGAAACAATATTAATAACTGCATAATATGCAATTACATAAATACATTTTAATATATTGAAACAATTTTATTATATGGCATTTATGTTATTCCCAGTCCTAGTTGTTATTGCAAATTTGATTTTTTAATATACTGACAAAAATTGCTTAAAAGTCACATTAATTAACATTTACAAAGACATAAAATTAGTAATACTTTTTCACATTAAAGGGACCAGGTAATCCAGAACTCCCTTCCTCTGTATGGCTGGTGATCTAGCTCTTGGATGCCAGCTCACTGATCTAGCATATCAGTTAGAAAGTAAGAATAATGCTTTGTACCTTGCCAGCAGGAGACATTAACAAAACAAGCATGTTATCAAAATTAAACTGCTAAGATGAAATTACTTTTCCAAAACAGGTGGCACAAAAATCTTTTTTTGTTTGTTTTTTTGAGACAGTCTCACTCTGCTGCCCAGGCTGGAGTGCAATGGCGCGATGTTGGCTCCCCACAACCTCTGCCTCCTGGGTTCATGCCTCAGCATCTGGAGTAGCTGGGATTACAGGCACCCACCACTATGCCTGGCTAATTTTTGTATTTTTAGTAAAGATGGGGTTTCACCATGTTGGTCAGGCTGGTCTTGAACTTCTGACCTCAAGCAACCCAACCACCTCAGCCTCCCCAAATGCTGAGATTACAGGTATGTGCCACCGTGCCCAGCCTACAAAAATCTTTAGTAGTTTTTATAACTGGTCTCAAAACCTAGTCATAAACAGACAATCAAAATGGATACAGGAAAATTTATAGATCATTGCATCCAACAAAAGTAAAGTATATATTCTTTTCAAGTTGTGTACAAGATATTTATCAAGGCAGACTATAGATTGACCCATTAAAATGTCTCAATACGTTTCAAAGTATTCAAGTCACACAAAGTATGTTCTCTGACCACAACAGAATTAGATATTCAGTAACAGAAAGGTATGCAAAAAATCTGCAAATATTTTGCTGGCATCAACACACTTCTCAATAATCCATAGGTTGCAGAAATCATAACAGATACGAGAAAGTATTTTTAACTGATTGAAGATGAAAACACAACATATCAAAATTTGTGGGATGCCTTTAAAGCAATACTTATGGGAAAAATTTATACTACTAAACATCTCTGTTAGAAAAGAAGGAAGGTCTTGAATTAATGTAAAGAATGTAGAATTGCTAAAACCATTTTTAAAAAGAACAAAGGTGGAGAACTAACACTATCTAATTTCAAGACATTATAAAGCTAGTTAATCAGTGTTGTGGTATGACACCAACATTATTATCCATAGAATACAAAATGAATAAATTAGGATCCATCAAAATTAACAACTTTTGTTCTTTGAAAGACACAGTAGGACCAAGGGAAAACTTCCCCTATTCTCCCTAAAGGTTTGCTGAAAATTAACTGACAAAAGACAGAACAGGAGAAAAAAACATATAAAATTAATTTTAACGTGCATAGCACCAGGAAATCTCAGCAGAATAGTTACCCAATAACCCAATGACTTACAGATGCTTATATACCCTTCTTCATAGAGGAAGAAAGAGAAAAGGAATGTGGGTGATTTTAAGTGGTATAGTAAATGATTTTTTTTTGCTTTTTTAAAAAAAATTATTATTGTTTGAGTCAGGGAGCCTGGTTGAGCTGTGTATAAATTTCTGTTTAGGCCCCTGACAGATTCCTTGACATCCCGAAGAGAAATTTCATGGGAGACAACTTTCTGTTACCCTCCCTCACTTACTTTACTTATTTATTTATTATATTTTAAGTTCTAGGGTACATATGCGGGTTTGTTATATGGGTATACACGTGCCGTGGTGGTTTGCTGCACCCATCAACCCATTATCTGCATTAGCTATTTCTCCTAATGTTCTCTCTTCTCTAGCCCCAGTAAATAATTTTAAAGGGAATTCAATGGGATTGGAGAATATACAGTGGCCTGGGACAAAGTCTGTTTGGCCTGCAAAACCATGTGACAAAAGTCTACTGTGTTGACAGACTTCAGTCTTTCTTCCTGCAGTAGGAGTTCAGTTAAAGAAAACTGAGGGAAGGCAGTATTGTCTGTCTTTGGTAGGTCTGGGTTTTAGGTAGATAAGAGAACTTCAGAGATCAACTTCATCCTGTGCTTTGGAAGAGAGAGAGGATTTAGAGACTAGGGATGGGGTGGAGGGGAGATCAGAGAGACTTTGAGGATGCTTTTTCAGTTTGCCATGTCAAAGTGCCATATTTTGGGATATCAATTTCTGAGCCCCAACATTTCCCTGTCTGAAGCTTCCCTGGAAGTTTCACATGCTAAAAGCCAGTCTGGTTGCTGCGGAAAGAAAATTTGGTTAGCAGCTGATGGCAAAGTATCCCATTAGACAGATCTCTTATTTCTGGGAATAGGCCGGTCCAATTGAACAGTTGTGCCTCATTTTAGAAGATGGCACTGCAGAAGGGCTCTCAGTGCTAGGTCTCGATGTATCATGCAGGCAAGCAAATCTTTAATATGAGGCATTTCTATGTAAACAGAAGAAAAACTAAGGTCAGTGTCTGGAGCAGTCTACAAACTATTCCTAGAATCTGGAGGGCAGTCAGCTAAGAAGGCTAAAGGCAAACTGACAGATTTTATTGGATCATAGTTTGTGTGTAAAGTTTGTCCAAAGATGTTACAGTGATTATTTTTTAAAGTCAAGTTGACTAGCTTCAACTTGTAAAGCTTCAGGAAAAAGAAAAAGACAGTTTTAATTTCAATGAGTCCAAGTCAGAAAAATGGGAGGAAAATCCAGACCTGCTAATTTGGAAACTTGTGGCCAGGGGGAAAAAAAAAGAGAATTAAGTCCAAATCATAGGCAAATAATAAAAACTCAAAAACAATGAATAGGGCTAGAATCTAATAACTGATACACTATAGTTTTCTTCTGAAATATGATTTTTCTCCCTGATTTCCTATTTCTACCAAAGATATTTATGACAAAACTAATTTGTCTTACCTTTAGCCTCATTAACTTGGCCTGATTATTTGTATAAAGTGCAGTAAGAACAGTGATTTGTCATATAGGCCCTTTCAAAGTTGGCTTTGCTGGAACTTTTCATAAGTAATCTCACATGTGACTTTTAAAAAAATTTAGATTCAGGGGGTACATGTGCAGGTTTGTTACATGGGGTATACTGTGTGAGGCTGAGGTTTTGACTTCTAATGATCCCATTGCCCAAGTAGTGAACACAGTACCTAATAAGTAGTTTTTCAACACTTGCCCACTCCCTTCCTCCTCCTCTTGGAATCACTATTGTTTATTGCTTCCATCTTCATATGTATGTGTACTCAGTGTGTAGTTACCACTTACAAGTAATAACGTGGTATTTGGTTATCTGTTCCTGCGTTAATGTGCTTAGGATAATGGCCTCCAGATCCATCTACATTGCTGCAAACGACATGATTTCATTATTTTTTACAGCCACATAATATTCCATGGTGTATAAGTACCACCAACAGTGGATTTTCATTATTCAATCCATTGTGTATGGGCACCCGGTTGATTACATGTCTTTGCTATTGCAAATAGTGCTGTGATAAACATAGAAGTGCAAGTTTTTTTTGGTAGGATGATTCCTTTGGGTATATACACAGTAATGGGATTGCTGGGTCGAATGGTAACTATTTTTAGTTCTTTGGGAAATATTCAAACTACTTTCCATAGTGGCTGAACTAATTTGCATTCCCAACAACAGTGTGTAAGCAGTCCTGTTTCTCTGCAACCTCACCATGTTATTTTTTGACTTTATAATAATATTCATTCTGATGGATGTGAGATGGTATCACATTGAGGTTTTGATTTGCATCTCTCTGATGATTTAGTGATGTTAAGCATTTTTTCATGTTTGTTGGCCGCTTGAATGTCTTCTTTTTGAGAAGTGTCTGCTATGTCTTTGGCTCACTTTTTAATGGGGTTGTGTTTTTCCTTCTTAAGTTTCTTGTAGATTATGGATATTAGTCCTTTGTCAGATGCATAGTTTGCAAATATTTTCTTCCATTCTGTACATGGTCTGTTTCCTCTTGATAAGTTTCTTTTGCTGTGCAGAAGCTCTTTAATTTAATTAGGTCCCAATTGTCAATATTTGGTTGTGTTTCAATTTCTCTTGAGGACTTAGTCATAAATTATTTGCCTAAACCGATGTCTAGAAGAATATTTCCTCGGTTTTCTTCCAGTTTTTTATAGTTTGGGGTCTTACATTTAAGTCTTTAGTTAAAAAGTCTTGAGTTAGTTATTTATATTGTGAGATGTAGGGCTCCAGTTTTATTCTTCTGCATATGGTTGGTCAGTTTTCCCAGTGGCATTGTTTATTTTTGTCAACTTTGTCAAAATTCAATTGGTTGTAGGTGTTAAGCTTTATTTCAGGTGTCTCCATTCTGTTCCATTGGCCTGTGTCTATTTTTATACAAGTACCAATCTGTTTTGGTTACTACAGACTTGTAGTATCGTTTGAAGTTAGTAATGTGATGCCTCTGACTTTACTCTTTTTGTTTAGGATTGCTTTGGCTATTCAGGTTCTTTTTTTATTCTATATGAATTTTAGAATTGTATTTTTTTCTCATTCTGTGAAAAATGATATTGCTAATTTGATAGGAACAGAGCTGAAACTGTAGATTGCTTTGGGCAGTATGGCCATTTTAATGATACTGATTCTTCCAATCCATGATCATTAAATACTTTTCCATTTGTTTGTGTCATCTATGATTTCTTTCAGCAGTGTTTTACAATTTTCACTGTAGAGCTCTTTCACCTTCTTGGTTAGATGTATTCCTAATAATTTTATTTTTTGTGTGGCAATTATAAATAGGATTACATTCTTGATGTGGTTCTCAGCTTGAATGTTATTGGTACACAGAAATGCTAGTGATTTTTGTACATTGAATTTTGTATCCTGAGACTTGACTTAAGTTATTTATCAGGTCTAGGTGACTTTTGGAAGATTCTAAGACTTTCTTGGTATACAAGCATAACATCAGCAAAGAGAGAGAATCTGACTTTCTTTTTTCCTATTTGGATGCTTTTTACTTCTTCTGCTTTCCTGATTGCTCTGGCTAGGACTTCTAGTACTATGCTGTGGAATGGTGAGACTGGACATCCTTGCCTTGCTCCAGTTCTTACGGGAAATGCTTCCAGCTTTTGCCTGTTCAGTATGATGTTGGCTGTGGGTTTGCCACAGATGGCTCTTATTATTTTGAGGTATGTTTCTTCAATGCCTAGTTTGTTAAGGGTTTTTATCATGAAGACATATTGGATTCTTTCAAATACATTTTCTGCATCTGTTGACATGATCACACGGTTATTGTTTTAAATTTCATTTATGTGGTGAATCATGTTTATTGACTTGTATACATTGAACTATCCTTGCATCCCAGGTAAAGCCCAATTTATCATGGTGAATTGACTTTTTGATGTGCTACTGGATTTTGTTTGCTAATAAAGATTTTTGCATCTATGTTTATCAGAGGGATATCGGCTTGTAGTGTTCTTTTCTTTGTTGTATCTGTGCCAGATTTTGGTATCAGGATTATACTGGTTTTGTAGAATGTGTTAGGAAAGGGTCTCCCCTCCTCAATTTTTTTGGAATAGTTTCAGCAGGATTGGTACCAGCTCTTCTTTGTATGTCTGGTAGAATTCAGCTGTGAATCCATATGGTGCAGGGATTTTTCTGGTTGGTTGGTTTTTAATTACTGATTTGATTTTATTACTCATTATTGATCTGTTCAGAATTTCTATTTATTCTTGTTTCAATCTTGGGCAGTTGTATGTTTCCAGGAATTGATTTATTTCTTCTATATTTTCTAGTTTATGTGCATAAATATGCTCATAGTAGTCTCTGAGGATCTTTTGTATTTCTGATTAGACTTTTAAAAGCCTCTTAAGGCAAAAAAGCCAAACCAAGGATTTGACTCACTCTCAGACTTTGTCACCCTCAGAAATTGGGTGAATCCCTCTCTTCTTGAGGTCCCCAAAATATCTTGATGTTCCTGGGCCTGTCAGAAAGTGACATTTTTTACTTACTCTAAGATGACCATGTGAACCATGTATTTGAGTTATGTGTCTGGTTTTTATAGGGGCTTCTATTGGCTTCATAATGACAACATCAGTTTCTTAAAGCTGGCTGGTCATATCTGAAAATCTGACATTCCAGTCATAACCTTGGTAAAATAACCAGTATTTCCAGTTGTGCTCCAAATGTGTGTACGGAAAAAATGAGTTTTTACTGAACTTATGCAGAAAACTATCTTGCCAT
Organism: Cacajao melanocephalus; assembly: GCA_963573385.1. Lineage (NCBI taxonomy): Eukaryota > Metazoa > Chordata > Mammalia > Primates > Pitheciidae > Cacajao > Cacajao melanocephalus. The sequence continues at coordinate 80,173 of CAUYLG010056445.1, forward strand.
AAAATAAGAAAATGCACCTAATAGTGTCTGAATTCTGGTGAGATTAGGTTGAGAAAAGGTAAATATTTAAATACTGTATTAGTTCATTCTTATACTGCTATGAAGAAATACTTAAGACTGGGTAATTTGTAAAGAAAAGAGGTTTAATTGACTCTTTTTTTTTTTTTTTTTTTTGGAGATAGAGTCTCATTCCGTCACCCAGGCTGGAGTGCAGTGGTGCGATCTCAGCTCACTGCAACCTCCACCTTCCAGGTTCAAGCAATTCTCCTGCCTCAACATCCTGAATAGCTGGGACTACAGGCATGCGACACCATGCTCGCCTAATTTTTTGTATTTTAGTAGAGACAGGGTTTTACCATGTTGCCCAGGCTGGTCTTGAACTCCTGAGCTCAGGCAATTTGCCCAGCTCAGCCTCCCAAAGTGCTGGGACTGTATAATTGACACACTTCTACAGGGCTGGAGAGGCCTCAGGAAACTTACAATTATGGCAGAAGGGGAAGCAAACATGTCCTCCTTCACATGGAGGCAAAAAAAAGAAGTGACGAGCAAAGGAAGAAAAGTCCCTTATAAAACCATCAGATCTCATGAGAACTCACTCACTATCATGAGAACAGCATAGGGGTAACTGTTCCCACGATTCAATTACCTCCCACTGCATACCTCCCATGACATGTGGGGATTATGGCAACTGCAATTCAATATGAGATTTTGGTGGGCACACAGCCAAACCATATCAAATATTGTTTGCAAAGATATACTTTACCCAATTGTTGTAAAGATTAAAAGAAAGAAAATTTCCTTAATTCTGGAAAGCAAAATGTAAAAAACAAACAGCAATATTTCAAACAAAAAAGTTATTAAAAATCGAGAGGATCCAAGATAGCTGAATAGGAACAGCTCTGGATTGCAGTTCCCAATGAAAACACAGAGGGTTAGTGATCCCCACATTTCCACATGAATTTTTACTGCCCACAGACCAGAAGATTCCAGGGTGGAAAAGCACCCCGAGTCTCCAGCACGGCTGTTTCAGCCAGCACAGTGGGTCTTCGCAGAAAAACTCACACAAATACGGGCACCGTTTCAACTGGCGACTGGAATGCCTGAGAGACAGAGTAGCCCATTCAACTGAAAAAAGGGGGCTGAAACAGGGAGCCAGGTGATCTGGCTAGGCTGGTACCACCCCCATAAAGACCAGCAATCTGAAACGCTCTGGACTGAGAGTTTCACAGCAAGCACAGCTGGACCAGGGACAGTCCAGCTCTGTAGGGGGAAGGGCGTCTGCCATTACCGAGGCAGTCTGACATTACAGAGACAGTTGGTCATTACTGAGGCAGACCACCATTACCGAGGCAGTTCTAACTATACCCATATAAACAAAACTGCAAGGAAGTTCACACAGCAGCTGGGCAGAGCCCATGGCAGCTCAGCAACGCCACTGCTGGCAGACTGTGACTAGGCTACCTCCTACCTGGGCAGGGCATCTCTGATAAAAGGCAGCAGAATGACAGGAACTTATAAATAAAGCCCCATCTTCCTGGGACAGAACACCTGGGAAAAAAAGACGGTTATGAGTTCTGCTGCAGCAGACTTAAACGTACCAGCCCAGCAGCTCTGAACAGAACAACCGAGCTCACAGCTCAGCACTTGCACTCCTATAAGGGACAGACTGTCTCCTCAAGCAGCTCCCTGACCTCCATAAAACCAAAGAGACACCTCATAAAGGAAAGCTCAGGCTGACATCTGGGGAGTATCCTTCTGGGACAAAGATAACAGAATAAGAAACTGGCAGCAATTCTTACTGTTCTGCAGCTGCTGCAGGTGATCCCCAGGCAAGCAGGGTCTGGAGTGGACCTCCAGCAGTCCTATAGCAGGGGGGCCTGAGTGTTAAAAGGAAAACTAAGAAACAGAAAGAAATAACTTCATCAGCAATGAAAAGGACATCCACTCAGAAACCCCATCTGAAAGTCACCAACCACAAAGACCACAGGCAGATAAATCCACAAAGATGGGAAGAAACCAGCGGAAAAAGGATGAAAATATCCAAAACCAGAATGCCTCTCCTCCTTCAAGGGATCACAACTCCTCACCAGCAGGGGAACAAGGCTGGATGGAGAACAAGTCGGATGAATTGACAGAAACAGGCTTCAGAAGGTGGGTAATAACAAACTTCTCTGAGTTAAAAGATCATGGTCTAACCCAATGCAAAGAAACTAAGAACCTTGAAAAAAGGTTTGACAAAATGCTAACAAGAATAAACAGCTTAGAGAGGAAGATAAATGAATTGATGGAGCTGAAAAACACATCACAAGAACTTCGCGAAGCATACACAAGTTGCAATAGCTGAATCGACCAAGCAGAAGAAAGGATATCAGAGACTGAAGATCAACTCAATGAAATAAAATGAGAAGGCAAGACTAAAGAGTGAAAAGAAATGAACAAAGCCTCCAAGAAATATGGGATTAGGTGAAAAGACCTGATCTACATTTGATAGGTGTACCTGAATGTGACAGAGAGAATGAATCCAAACTGGAAAACATTCTTCAGGATATTATCCAGGATAATTTCCCCAACCTAGCAAGGCAAGCCAACATTCAAATCCAGGAAATACAAAGAACACCACAAAGATATTCCTCAAGAAGAGCAACACCAAGGCACGTAATCATCAGATTCACCAGGGCTGAAATGAAGGAAAAATGCTAAGGGCAGCCAGAGAGAAAGGTCGGGTTACCCACAAAGGGAAGCCCATCAGACTCACAGCAGATCTCTCGGCAGAAACCCTACAAGCCAGAAAAGAGTGGGGGCCAATATTCAACATCCTTAAAGAAAAGAACTTTCAACCTAGAATTTCATATCTATCCAAACTAAGCTTCATAAGCGAAGTAGAAATAAAATCCTTTATGAACAAGCAATTGCTCAGAGATTTCATCACCACCAGGCCTGCCTTACAAGAGCTCCAGGAGGAAGCACTAAACATAGAAAGGAACAACCAGTACCAGCCACTCCAAAAACGTACCAAATGGTAAAGGGCATCGATACAATGAAGAAAGTGCATCAACTAATGGGCAAAACAACAAGCTAGCATCAAAATGGCAGGATCAAATTCATATATAACAATATTAACCTTAAATGTAAATGGGCTAAATGCCCCAATCAAAAGACACAGACTGGCAAATTGGATAAAAAGTCAACACCCATTGGTGTGCTGTATCCAGGAAACCCATCTCATGTGCAAGGATACACATAGGCTCCAAATAAAGGGATAGAGAAAGATCTACAAAGCAAAAGGAGAGCAAAAAAAAGCAGGAGTTGCAATCGTAGTCTCTGATAAAATAGACTTTAAACCAGCAAAGATCAAAAGAGACAAAGAAGGGCATTACATAATGGTAAAAGGATCAATGCAACAAGAAGAGCTAACGATCCTAAATATATACGCGCCTAATAGAGGAGCACCCAGATACATAAAGCAAGTTCTTAATGATCTACAAAGAGACTTAGACTCCCACACAATAATAGTGGGAGACTTTAACACTCTACTGTCCATATTAGACAGATCAATGAGACAGAAAATTAACAAGGATATCCAGGACTTGAATCCACACCTAGACCAAGCAAACCTAATAGACATTTACGGAACTCTCCACCCCAAATCCACAGAATATACATTCTTCTCAGCACCACATTGCACCTACTCTAAAACTGACGACATAATTGGAAGTAAATCACTCCTCAGCAAATGCAAAAGAACAGAAATCATAACAAACAGTCTCTGAGACCACAGGGCAATCAAATTAGAACTCAGAATTCAGAAACTAACTCAGAACCGCATAACTTCATTGAAACGGAACTACTGGCTCTTGAATATTGACTGGATAAACAATGAAATGAAGGCAGAAATAAAGATGTTCTTCAAAACCAATGAGAACGAAGACACAATGTACCAGAATCTCTGGGACATATTTAAAGTAGTGTCTAGAGGAAAATTTATAGCAATAAATGCCCACATGAGAAGTAAGGAAAGATCTAAAATCGACACCCTATCATCAAAATTGACAGAGCTAGAGGAGCAAGGTCAAAAAAACTCAAAAGCTAGCACAAGAAAAGAAATAACTAAGATCAGAGTAGAACTGAAGGAGATAGAGACACAAAAGACCCTTCAAAAAAAATCAATAAATCCAGGAGCTGGTTTTCTGAAAAGATCAACAAAATAGACCACTAGCCAGATTAATAAAAAAGAAAAGAATCATCAAATAGATGCAATAAAAAAGGATAAAGGGGATATCACCACCAACTCCACAGAAATAAAAAGTACCATCACAGATTACTGCAAAGAACTGTATGCACACAAACCAGTAAACCTGGAAGAAATGGATAAATTCCTGGAAACCTACACCCTCCCAAGCCTAAACCAGGAAGAAGTAGAAACCCTGAATAGACCAATAACAAGGGCTGAAGTTGAGGCGGCAATTAATAGCTTACCAACGAAAAAAAGCCCAGGTCCGAATGGGTTCACAGCCAAATTCTAACAGACATACAAAGAGGAGCTGGTACCACTCCTTCTGTAACTATTCCAAAGAATCCGAAAATGGGAATCCTCCCCAAATCTTTTTATGAGACCAACATCATCCTGATACCAAAACCCAGCAGAGACTCAACAAGAAAAGAACACTTCAGGCCACTATCCATGATGAATAAAGATGCAAAAATCTTCAATAAAATACTGGCAAACTGACTGCAATAGCACATGAAAAAGTTTATCCATCATGATCAAGTGGCTTCATCCCCGGGATGCAAGGCTAGTTCAACATACCCAAGTCTATAAATGTAATCCACCACATAAACAAAACCAGAGACAAAAACCACATGATTATCTCAATAGATGCAGAGAAGGCCTTTGACAAATCAACAGCCCTTTATGCTAAAAACTCTAAACTAGGTATCGATGGAATGTATCTCAAAATCATAAAAGATATTTATGACAAACCCACAGCAATTATCATACCGAATGGGCAAAAACTGGAAGCATTCCCTTTGAAATCTGGCACTAGACAAGGATGCCCTCTTCACCACTCCTTTTCAATACAGTATTGGAAGTTCTAGCCAGAGCATTTGGGCAAGAAAAAGAAATAAAGGGTATTCAATTATGAAAGGCGGAAATCAAATTGTCTCTATTTGCAGACGACATGATTGTATATTTAGAAGACAATATCATCTCAGCCCAAAATCTCCTTAAACTGATAAGCAACTTCAGCAAAGTCTGAGGATACAAAATCGACATGCAGAAATCACAAGCATTCCTATACACCAATAACAGACTTAAAGAGAGCCAAATCAAGAACGAACTGCCATTCACAATTGCTACAAAGAGAATAAAATACCTAGGAATACAACTAACAAAGGATGTAAAGGACCTATTCAAGGAGAACTACAAACCACTGCTCAACAAAATAAGAGAGGACACAAACAGATGGAGAAACATTCCATGCTCATGGTTAGGAAGAATCAATATCATGAAAATAGCCATACCGCCCAAAGTAATTTACAGATTCAATGCTATCCCCATCAAGTTACCAATGACCTTCTTCACAGAACCGGAAAAAACCACCTTAAACTTCATATGGAACCAAAAGAGAGTCTGCATAGCCAAGTCACTTCTAAGCAAAAAGAACAAAGCTGGAGCCATCATGCTACCTGACTTCAAACTATACTAGAAGGCTACAGTAATCAAAACAGCATGGCACTAGTACCAAAACAGAGATATAGACTAATGGAACAGAACAGAGGCCTCCGAGGCAACGCCATACATCTACAACAATCTGATCTTTGACAAACCTGACAAAAACAAGCAATGGGGAAAGGATTCCCTGTTTAATAAATGGTGTTGGGAAAAGTGGCTAGCCATGTGCAGAAAGCAGAAACTGGACCCCTTCCTGACACCTTACACTAAAATTAACTCCAGATGGATTAAAGACTTAAACACAAGACCTAACACCATAAAAACCTTAGAAGAGGAGAGATCCAGGATGGCCGATTGACAGCAGCTCAGGATTGTAGCTCCCAGTGAAAGCGCAGAGAGCGAGTGGACACCGCACTTTCAGACGAATTTTTGTTGCCCACGGACTGGGAGATTCCCGGCGGAGGAGCCACACGGGTCACCAGCGCGACTCTTTTGGCTGGCGCGGCGGTTTTGCCGGCGCCCCGGCACGGCGCAGCGCTCCTCAGTGCAGAGTATACGCGACTGGGCGCCCTTTGAGTCGGCTCGGCTGGTCCCACCCCCACAGGGAGAACAGCAATTGGAGGCGCTGAGGACCGAGAGTTTCACAGTGGGCACAGCTGAACCCGGGAAGACCAAGCTCTGTGGGGAGGGGGCGTCTGCCAGGGGAAGGCTGGGAAACAGAAAAAACTTCATCACCAACAAGCCGGACGTCCACTCAGACCCAATCTGAAAGTCGGCAATTACAAAGACGACAGGTGGATAAATCCACAAAAATGGGAAGAAACCAGAGCAAAAAGGCTGAGAACACCCGAAATCAGAACGCCTCTCCTCCTACAGGGGATCGCAGCTCCTTATCAGCAAGAGAACAAGGCATGACGGAGAATGAGTGTGACGAACTGACAGAATCAGGCTTCAGAAGGTGGATAATAAGAAACTTCTGTGAGCTAAAAGAACATGTACTA